>JAABOM020076663.1:0-33796 GCA_011800125.2 Solanum clarkiae | reverse complement strand
ATCATAAGGGGGTCCATCTTAGCCTATTGATCAATTAGGTCCTAAACTTTTCTATTTTGATCCAATCGAGGACTTCCAACTCAAACTTAATTATGTATGCCAAATTCACTTGATACTCTAATCATGCATCGGGAATATACTTAAGTTCAAATTACACAACATCCATAACAAAATTTTTCAATTGTATAATTATCCTTAATTTAAAGAAAAATGGGGTCTAACATGGATGTAAACCAATTGTTCCCAAATGAATTTTCAGGAAATAAATAAAATTAGATGTTACTTTAGATATGTACAACGCTTCTTGGTAGCTAAAGGATTTACTGAAATGAAAGATATTGATTATTTTGATACTTTTCAAACTGTAGCTCGGATGACCTCTATTTGAGTCTTGGTTGCTTTAGCAGTAGTTCGTGACCTTGTAATTCATCAAATGGATGTGAAGATAGAATTTTTGAATGAAGACCTAGATGAAGGAGTTTACATGAAACAACCAAAAGATTTGTCGTTCCTGGTCAAGAACATAAAGTTTGTAAGCTTCTTACGAGTCTGTTTGGATGATCTTATTTCTTTTGACTTATAAGACAAAAGCCATAAGTTAGTATTTCTAACTTATGACTTTTAATTTATTTTGATCATTTTGAAATAAAAAACAAGTGCTTATAAGCATTTTTTAATTTATCCAAACATTCCAAAAGTGCTTAAAAGTTATTTTATTAAAAGCACTTAAAATAAGTCAATCCAAACAACCTCTAAATCTCTTTTTGGATTAAAACAAGCTCAAAGCAATGGCTTGAGAAATTTAGAAATATTATGACTTCTAATGATTGTATAATCAATAAAGGTGATATCTGCATATTTAGTAAATCTTAAGAAAATTCTGGTGTTATAATTTGTATTTATGTAAATGACATGTTGATCTTTGGAACTGATATTGAAAGATGCAAAGAACAAAATCATTTATTACTTCTCAATTTGAAATAAAGGACCTTGGAGAAGCTGATGTGATTTTGGGCATTAAAATCATTAGATCAACAAATGGTTTGACCCTTACTTACTCGAGTTATATTGAGAAGGTTCTGAAGAGATTTGGCTCCTACACCATTTGATCCAAGCATGAAACTAGTGCGAAATTCTTTTGATATTCTTGATCAGTTGACATATTCTCAAATTTTTGGGAGTCTTATATATGTCATACATTATACCAGGGTAGATATTGCTTATGCAATAGGAACTTTGAGAAAGTTTACTAGTAACCCTAGAATTGAATATTGGAATACTTTGATTCATGTTTCAAGATATCTGAAGGGAACAATTAATGTTGCTTACATTATTCTACCTTCCCAGCTGTTCTTGAAGGCTATAGTAATGTTATTTGGAATTCTAATCCGAATGAGTCTAAATCTATTATTGCTTGGATATTTACTTTGGCTGGAGCAGCAATCTCCTGGAAATAAAAAAAGCAGACATGTATTACTCATTCAACTATGGAGTCAGAATTTATAGTTATGTCTTCTGCTGGAGAAGAAGTTGATTAGGTATGGAGTTTATTAATGGATATTCCATTATGGAGTATGTTGAAACACAAAGTCCCACATTTGTGGTTAATGGGATGGGTTGTCTCCTTATAAGGCTTAGGCAATGCTCTTCCCCTTGAGCTAGCTTTTGGGGTGTGATTTAGGCCTAAGACCTACTTCAACATGGTATCAGAGCAGGGCCCATCTCACCCAATGTTGGGCCCCCAAAAAAATTGTCCACGCACCAGATGCTAAGCACTAGGCGTGGGAGGGGGGGTGTTGAGACACAAAGTCCCACATTGGTGGTTAATGGGATGGGTGGTCTCCTTGTAAGGCTTAGGCAATCCTCCTCCCTTTGAGTTAGCTTTTGGGGTGTGAGTTAGGCCTAAGACCTACTTCAACACTTAGGCCTAACTTACACCCCAAAAGCTAGCTCAAAGGGATGAAGATTGCCTAAGCCTTATAAGGAGACCACTCATCCCATTAACCACCAATGTGGGACTTTGTGTCTCACCACCCCCCCTCACGCCAGTGCTTCGCATCTGGTGCATGGACAATTTGTTTTCAGGGGCCCAACATTAGGTGAGATAGACCCTGCTCTGATACCACGTTGAAGTAGGTCTTAGGCCTAACTCATACCCCAAAAGCTAGCTCAAGGGGAGGAGGATTGCCTAAACCTTATAAGGAGACCACCCATCCCATTAACTACAAATGTGGGACTTTGTGTCGCAACACCCCCCTCATGCCCAATGCTTCGCATCTAGTGCATGGACAATTTGTTTTCGGAGGCCCAACATTGGGTGAGACGGGCCCTGCTCCGATACTATATTGAAGTAGGTCTTAGGCCTAACTCACACCCCAAAAGCTAACTCAAAGGGAGGAGGATTGCCTGATCCTTATAAGAAGACCACCCATCCCATTAACCACAAATGTGGGACTTTGTGTCTCAACAAGTCTGTCTAATTAAAGTGCCTACACCACCGTAAGGCTTGGTGAGTCCACTAACCATTTGTAAAACCATACAGCTGTCAGAGACCGGAGCTCCAACGTTTTTTAATTGATCCGCAAGGGACTTAAGACGTTGGCAGTATGCAGAAGCATTTGGAAAGTCCTTCATAGCAGTAGAAGAGAACTCTTGTTCTAGAGTAACGGCACGGGAATGTTGATTGTCTTGGAATATATCACATAATCTATCCCAAGCTTCCATGGCCATTGCATCGGGCTTGATTATGGTTTGCAATAGGTCCCTAGAAATTGTGGAATAAATCCACGATATAACCGTGGCATCTAAGGTCGACCAAAGTTTTTTCTCTGCATCAGTAGAAGGGCGAGGAGGCTTGGTTTTAGGAGGGATGATATGATGAAGGATCCTGTGTGATTTTCCGTGAATTTTAAAAAGATCTGCCCATGTAGAATAAGAAACATTCTCCATCTCAAGAACAATGGAAACACTGGTCTTGATATTAGTGATGGTATTGCGGGGTGAAACAAGGATTTGTTATCTGACATTTTTGGAGGCTAAAATAAACAGAGAAGAAAGAGAGCAGGAGTAATGGACAGAGAGCTGTAGCAAAGGGCAAGCGGAAGTGAGAAGAAAACCCTAAGCTTTGATACTATCTGTCACGATCCAAACCCACACGTGCATATATTGTCCGCTCTGGCCCCACAGGGCCGCATGGTTTTGTTCCTCCCAGGTAAGCCCGGGAAACGCGTATGCACATGTAAGGATCCGTCCTCAACATATAGCCCAGGACTCCCCCTCTCTATTCCGATGTGGAAGTTTCTGGCAATCTACAACAGCCAGGCCACGCCCTACACACACTTGCCCGCAGACAGCCCAGAAAAGCCAGGCCACGCCCTACACACACTACTGCATTCACCCCCCGTAGGGACTCAGAGTCCTCGCTGAGCTTCCACTCCCTACCCACCGTACTAGGTGAGAGTCGACTCTGATACTATCTTGAAGTAGGTCTTAGGCCTACCTCACACCCCAAAAGCTAGCTCAAAGGGAGGAGGATTGCCTAAGCCTTATAAGGAGACCACCCATCCCATTAACCACAAACGTGGGACTTTGTGTCTCAACAGAGCAAGCCAATTCCACCTTTGACGATCTATTATGATAATCAAGCTGCTACATTTCGGGCTTCAAGTGATTGTTAAAATGGAAAATCGAGACAAGTTCATCTCAAAAACAATCATGTAAGAAGGTTATTAGAGGAAGGCATAATATTTCTTCAATATGTGAAACCCAAATGTAATTTAGCAGATCCTTTGTCTAAAGTTAGGCAAAGCGTTAGTGGTGGAAACTTGTAATGGATGGGAATAAAACCTATTTTAAATTAGTTGTACTTTATGGTAACCCTACCTAATGATGTGATCTTGGGTTTAAAGGGAAAACAAGTAAAGTTACAATTGTGAAGCACATCAATAAAATTCCCATCTCTTTAAAGAAAAAATTAAGTAGATGTGCATGATTGAGATTATATTCTCTTAATAATTCTATAAACCAATTTAAATTGGAGTGTGTAGGAATACTCTTGATAGATTTAGTGATACTTTATTGTAAAGGATGATGAGATTAATTTCCCTTAATGAAATTCATAGACTATTTGGTTAGAGTATGCAAAGTTACTCTTGATGAATTCACCGCACCAAGTGCGAAATGGAGGCCGCTTCAATAAGATTTTCAATGGGAAAATCTTAAAGCACTTAGCTAATTGGATTCAAGAGACATGGCTGTAAGGTGTCAAAGATTTTTTATTTACACCAGAACATAGTAAAATGTGTGTAGTATTTTTCTACTTCATTCAATGAACCACTTAGTTCAAGATTCATTCACTAAGTAGTCAATGATTCAGAAAGTTTTCACTAGATAATGGTTCAATTTCAAAATACACTATTATTGATGCATATTGCTAGATTAATGTCTCAATTTTTTTTTTTGGTTTTTCGAAAGATAAAAATTTCTTGAAATAAGCGGAGTATTGTAAGAGTTAGTGTTTCAATTAATTTTGAAACAATTCATTTGATAAAAGTTTTTAAGTTTCATTTAGTTTTTCATTTAGTTTTACATTAGGTTCTTGAAGATACATATTTATTTATAACATTCATGAACCTATTCATAACTTTTTCTTATTGAAACTCTTTTACGTTAAAAAACGTTTGCCCTATAATAAATAGTATTGTTTTTCTTTGAAAAGACATCACTTCAAGAAGAAATCAAAATACTTTCCCTTGAAAGCACTTGAGAGACATTAATCAAAAGGTGAAATCACCGATTCAAGAATAGAATAACAACATTCTTGAATGCTACTTGTTTTGTGGCTTAGTTGAATTACAAAAATAGAGTTATCATTTATTCTTCCCTTTGCTTGTGGGATAGACTCCAACTATCTTCAAGAAACGCACTACCTGCCTCTAAGCCAAACAAGTTCTTATTTAGAATTCTTGTACAATCATCATTCTTGTTCTAACAATATAGGGATCCTAGCGTTGCTACTGTTGAGGCAATATAGTGTAGAGTCTCCTAACTACAATGTGACGTTGTTTGAATCAACTATAAATATCCAGATCTTGAAATAAATAGCTATTGAACTTTGCATATATTCTTCTTCTGCATCTACTCTGTAGATCGCTTGCCTATGCATTAGAATTTAAACAAAAGATGCGATCTTGTGAGAAGCCAAAACCATACTGCAAAAGAAACTCAAAGGCTAACATGCCCTACTGTTCGACTGGAAGCAAGTACTTTGTCATATGAATGGGTCTAAGTATGTTGCTGCAAGACCAATATATCACTCACCTGCCCTGCTTATATATATTACCACTGCATGCAGTAAACTCATTCCAATTCTAACAATGGAACAATTTGGATTTCTCAATAATGATCAATGAAGTTATTTCAATCAATTAACAATAATCATCAGCCAGAGGATAGCAATTGTAATTTCTAGAAACTAGATTTTGTTCATTGAATATGTAATGAAAAATTACCACATTTTGAACTTAAGAACTAGAACAACGTTTACAGAGATATCACAACACATAAACTTTCTTAAGTCCTATATCAATGACACCTAACCAGTGATCTAAGCCACAAATTCCACAATCTAACCACCAAACCTATAAAGATTCCTTCCCTGTCTCTTGAGGGAATAAACAATGTCCATTGTAGTAACAGTCTTTCTCTTGGCATGCTCGGTGTAGGTAACGGAATCACGAATCACATTCTCCAAAAAGATCTTCAGGACTCCATGGGTCTCTGCATATATCATACCAAAGATACTCTTCACACCACCCCTATGAGTAAGCCTACAAATAGCTGGCTTAGTGATTCCCTGGATGTTGTCTCTTAGAACCTTACTGTGCGGCTTGGCTCCTCCCTTACACAATCTCTTTTCTTCCTTTCCACAACCAGACATTTTCACAGAGAAACTTTGAAGAAGAAGAAGTTTCTAGGGATTTGAATTGGGTAAAACGAACTCTCTTGGTTAAAATTGTGGTGCGATTTGGTTGGCGTTTTGAAAATATGGCAGAGCATAAACCATAGTCGCTAATTATTTGGACATCGACAGACCATAGTGCCAATCCATGTGAAAGGCGGAAACTTAACATGAACCGTTTATTGAATTATCTAGGGATCTATAATCAACACTTTACCTTTTACTTCTTTTATTAATTATTAGATGTGAAATTTTATCCTGATACACCTATTAAGAAAACAATGATTAGTATAGTTAGTTAGATTACTATTATACTCCAATTATATAAAAACATTCATTAAAGTCGTAATTAAAATTCTAATATATTTAATACTATTAATACAGTGTAAGTGCTTCATGATTTAATAATACCCCCTCTATTTCAAAGAAATTGAATTGTTGGGGGACTTTTGAGTTCGTAAAATAATGGAATTGTTCACTTTTCAAGGGATATGTTGAATATTTTTTCAATTTTTTCATGGTCTTTAGAAACACCCCAAAAATGTGCTTGGGAAATACTCATAATCGTAATTTTCATATATCTCAAGATCCATGTGTAATATCAAAAATTCGACCATTCGTGATCAGAGGGAAAAATTGAGTGGAAAATGGGTATAACCTCAATTTTAGAGGACTCTTAGGGAAAATAATTTTCACAAAAATTACAAAAACCAGTGGCGATCCGCGCCCTGGCCTCAACACGCCAGCGGCGCGGATCAGTGTTATTTTTTCCTAAAAATTTTGTTTCGCCCCAAGGGCTGGAGGATCATAGCTTCATACCCACTATGGGTAAAAACACCTATAATTACCCATTTTTCAACTCTATGTCACTCAAGACCCTCTCAAAACTCTCTCCAAGACTTAACCAAATATTTCATCCAAATTCAAGTGTCCCAAGCTTAATTCTGCATCTCAAGAACTTCATTTAAGCTTCATGTCTCCTTCAATTCTACATTAAGAAAACCCAAGTTTGAGATATGTGAGTTTTATCCATTGGGTCCTCTCACCCATGGAGCCCAATCTCCATTTTTATGAAAATTGAATGTTTTCAAATCGTATTATCTATGGGTATCTTATATTATGGATTATGTGTATAAATTATGTCAAGGTTTTATGAAATGTTGATTTATTATATATGACTATCTATTCAAGCTTGTACTATGAATGAGTTTTCTCTATTGAGATTATGCATGTTTCGGGCTATGAAACTATGATCTATTATGAGATTTGATGATGGATTTTAAGGTATCTTACATGAGGATTTTACTATGTGTTGGTGGGTTGATTTATATTGAGTTTTCTCATATTATTCCGCTCTTGAATTACATGATTTTGAACTAGTATTGCACACCCACCAAGTGTTTGATAAAATATCTTGATAAGAATTCTCAAGTTTTCCTAAGACCTATTGCATGATTTTTAAAAGTCACGATTGTTGATAAGTTATTGAGTTCTTATGCTAAGGTTTATGCTCTTGTGAATTGTGAAGCCTACTTGGAGAGGTTATGAACTATATTATATGTGTTACACTCTAGTACAAGGCCAATTCCTACATGAAGGGGTTATGAATGTCACGACCCAAGCCTAGGGCCTAAATGTGACATGGCGAATGGAAACCAGAAGGGACCCCAAAACTTGCCTCTTAACATATCATTTACACATCCTTGGTCGCGGAAGCAATTAAACAATAATAAGAGAGTAAAAATAAGGATAAAGGGGCTAAGGAAAGTCTTCAATAACATAAATCATAAAAGATTCAAGGCTCAATCACAATTACATCATTAGTTCCAACAACACCTCTAAACATAGACTTGAGTGCGGGCCAAGACACTTTCCAGGCTCACCCTCATAGTGTCAAGACTTCAACATTAAGAAATGACAAAGGCAAGAGGAGCATAGCTAATGTCCCCGAACTTTGAGGACTCACCAATATCTTATCTTCAAGATGACCAACTAGCAAGGGGGAGGATGATCATGAGGAGCTCCAGTTCCTACATAGTAACATCATGTAGGCATAAAGTATGTGTTAGTACATTTGAATGTACTTAGTATGTAGGATGCAATGCAACAAGAGATACACAACATAGTCAAAATACATAACATAGGCAATGGATAGTATAATAACAATATGGAATGCATGAGCAATGCTTGAATTAAAACATGCTTGTATCAAACATATTACATATGTAGGAAGAGACCACCATCATAGACCAAGAAATCTAGTACTTGGAGTCCAAGGCATACCACACCTTGAGAAGTGGTTGAGGAATCTACCCCTCAATTGGTAGATAGGCTTAGCACCCCCCATCAAAGTGGTTAAGATATATACCTCTTAACATGGTAGATGTGCATACCACCACCACCCATCAAAGTAGTCAAGGTATATACCCCTCAACATGGTAGATGGGCACACCAACCCACATAAAAGTGGTCAAGGTATATAGCCCTCAACATGGTAGATGGGCATACCACCCCCTATCAAAGTGATTGAGGCATATCACCCCCTAATCTAGGTGTGGTCAACTTGGAATACTATAGATACTTTTCATGAATTCAATACATACATACATTCCTTTTACCATCATAAAGTCACTTAATTCATAAATCATGTAATAGACCTTCAATAACTTAAGAATCCTTAACCGGGCATTTCATCAAACACTTGGTGGGTTTGTAATGGTAATTCAAAATCATACAATTCAAGAGCAAAATCATGTGAGAAAACTTAGTGTAAATCAACCCACTAACACTTGGCAACACCATCATGCAAGATACATTGAAATCCCTCATCAAATCTCATAATTGATCATAGATTCGTAGTTCAAAACTTGCTTAAACAGTCAACATTTTATGAAACCCCAACATAATTTATAGTCAAATTTCATAATAAGAGATACCCATGGATAATCCACTTGAAAACATGCAATTTACATCAAAGGGAAAATTGGACACCATGGAGGAAAGGACCCAATGGTTAAAACCCACATACCTTAGATTTGGAGATTTCCTTGATGAAGATTTGAATGAGAACTTAAAGCTCTAATGAATTCCTTGAGATCCGAAATGAGTTTGGGACACTTGAATTTGGATGAAATATTTGGCTAAGTATTAGAGAGGGTTTTAGGGAATGTCTTGAATGATGTGGGGTTGAAAAATGACTAAGTGTAGGTGTTTTTATGTATAGGAGGCTTAGTCCCAAGATCTTAAGGCCTTGGACCGAAATATGAAAAACTAGCAACAAAATATACTAATCCGCTTCCTGGCCGCATCGTGCTAGTTGCGTGGATAGCCACTGTTTTTCATCAACTTTTGAAAATGAAATTTTGATATGGTTGCTCTAAAATCGGGGTTATACCTATTCTCCACTCAATTTTGCCCCCTGATCACAAATATGAAGTTGGATTTTCAATACCACGCATGAATTTTGAGATATATGGAAATTATGATTACGGGCATTTCAGAAGCTCGTTTTCAGGAACTTTTTGGGGTGTTTCAATATCTCCCCCTTCAGAGCATTCTTCCCCAAATGTCAATGAAATGTACATGAGAGAAGTAATCAAGATGATTTCAGCCCAACACATGAATGCAACAAATGTATTAAAACATCATCTCAAAAGACTCAACATAAGTCTCAAAATCACCATAAACTTGCCGACATAAACATGAATGCATGCAAATGACATAAGGGCTTAAACTTGAAACTTGAGATCATAGGAGGGGACTTAAATTAGTACCTTAGACTTGAATAGAATGGAAGAGATATGGATATCATTTTTGCATGTTTGCCTCATCTTCCCATGTGGCAATTTCAACTTGTTGGTTTCTCTAAAGGACCTTAACGGAAGCTACATCCTTGTTCCTCAAAGTCTTCACTTGTATATCCATAATTTCTACCGGAACCTCTTCATAAGTAAAATTATCTTCAACAACACCCATAACATCAAGAGGCATAATATCAATTGGGTTATCCATATAGTTCCTCAACATAGACACACGGAAGACCGAATGAACCATATTCATGTCATAGGGAAACTGCAACTCATTGGCTACCTTAGCGATCCTCCTCAACACTCTATAAGGTCCCTCAAATATTGGACTCAATTTACCCTTTTTACCAAAATGAACCACACCCTTCATGGGTGAGACCTTCAAATAGACCCAATAACCAACCTTAAATTCAAGATCCCTTCTCCTCACATCGACATAGCACTTTTGTCATCTTTGGGCTATTTTCAATCTCTCTAATCAACCCCACCTTCTCCATAGCCTCCATAACCAGAGCCAGACCTAACAAAGCCATCTCCCCTACCACAAACCATCCAATCGAGGACCTACAATGTCTACCATAGAGATCCTCAAAAGGAGTCATACTAGTGCTTGAATGATAGTTATTATTGTAAGAAAACTCAATGAGTGGAAGATATTCATCCCAAATACCCTTAAACTCCAAAGCATAAGCTCTAAGCATATCCTCACGAGTTTGGATAGTTATTTTGGCTTGGTCATCCGTTTGAGGGTGAAAGGTTGTACTAAGCTTTACCTTGGTACCAAGACCTCTTTGGAAGGACCTCTAAAAGTGAGAAGTGAATTGGATACCACAATATGAAATGATAGACAAAGGCACCCCATACAATCTAACCAACTCATGAATGTACAATCTAGCATAATCTTCGACATCATAAGTAGTCTTAACCAGTAGGAAATGAGACAACTTTGTCATCCTATCAACCACAACCCAAATAGAATCAAATTGCTTTCTAGTCTTAGGCAACCCAACCACAAAATCCATGTTAATCTCTTCCCACTTCTAAGTAGGGATCTCTATTTCTTGGACTAGGCCACCCAGCCTTTGATACTCGACTTTAACTTGTTAGCAATTATGACAACCGAATACAAACTTAGCAATATCTCTCTTCATGCCACTCCACCAATACACTTCCCTCAAATCTCTATATATTTTTGTAGAACCAGGGTGAATAGAATAGGAAGAATTATGAGTCACATCTAACACCTTCTCTCTCAAGTCATCAACATTGGACACATATAATCTACCTTGGTACCTAAGGGCACCATCTCCCCCTTGGGAGAAAACCTCCACCTTACCATCTCTCACCAAGGCCTTCAACTCTAACAAGGCGGGGTCAAGATCTTCCTTTGTCTTCACCTCCTCAACCAAGGAAGATTAAGAACCATCAACAACCACAATACCATCATTATCAACCTCTTCCAATCTAACCCCCAATCTAGCCAACCGATAGACCTATCTAGCCACCTCCTTGCCACCGCCATCAACATGAGCTAGGCAAGCCAACAGATATACCTCTCTAGCTACCTCTTTGCCACCACCATCAACATGAGCTAGGCAACCCATAAACACCCTATTTAGAGCATCGGCCACAACATTAGGCTTACCGGGGTGATAATGCTCACTCTTCCCATAATTCTTAAGAAGTTCTAACCACCTCCTTTGACTCAAGTTGAGATATTTTAGGGTGAACACATGTTGAAGACTCTTATGATCGGTAAACACATCACCATGAACCCCATACAAGTAATGACGCCAAATCTTCAAAGCAAATACCACAACGGCCAATTCAAGATCAGGGGTAGGATAATTCTTTTCATGCACCTTAAGTTGTCTAGAGGAATATGCTATCACCTTACCACTTTGCATCAAAACACAACCCAAACCAATTCTTGAGGCATCACAATACACAACAAACCCTTCCATCACTTCCAGTAGAGATAAGATAGGAGTGGAGACAAGCTTATCTTTCAAAGTTTGAAAACTCTTCTCAAATTCAGTGGTCTACATAAATTTTGCCTTCTTTTGGGTCAACTTAGTCATGGAAGAAGGAATAGAAGAGAACCACAAACAAACCTCCATAGTAACCCGCCAAACCCAAGAAACTTCTAATGTCCAATAGAGTCAAAGGTCTAGGCCAATTTTTAAGTACCTCCTTTTCCTTAGGATCCACCTTAATACCATCACCTGACACCACATGACCTAGAAACGCAACATCTTTCAACCAAAACTCACATTTTTCATATTTGGCGTACAACTTCTCCTCCCTCAAGATTTGGAGCACCAACCTTAACTGATCCATATGTTCCTCCTCACTATGGGAAAAGATCAAGATATTATCAGTAATACCACCACAAACAAATCAAGGTAGGGTTTGAAGACCATATTCATAAGATCCATGAAGATAGCTGGTGTATTAGTCAACCCGAAGGACATAACGACAAACTCAAAGTACCTATACCAAGTCCGGAAGGCTGTCCTGGGAATGTCACACTCCCTCACTCTCACTTAGTGATACCTGGATCGAAAATCTTAGAGAAGTGACTAGCCCCTTGAAGTTGGTCAAAAAGATCATCAATCCTTGGTAGAGGGTACTTATTCTTTATGGTTACCCTATTAAGTTACCATTAATCAATATACATTCTAAGAGTACCATCCTTCTTCTTCACAAACAACACTGATGCACTCCAAGGTGATTGGCTAGGCCTAATAGAATCTTTCTCCAACAAATCCCTCAATTGCTCTTTCAATTCCTTCAACTCCGCCGGGGCTATACGATAAGGGGAAATACAAATGGATGAGTATTGGGAAGGCGTTTTATGCCAAAATCTATTTTCCTTTCGGGAAAAACACTGGGAAACTCACTAGGAAAGATATCAAGGAACTCATTAACCACCGGAACTACATCAAGGAACTCATTAACCACCGGAACTGACTCTACAGGAAGGACTTTGGACTCAACATCCCTAACCCTCACAAGATGATAAATACACCCCTTAGAAATAAACTTTTGGGCTTTAATGCAAGAAATAAACCTACCCTTGACCACCACATCATAACTCTCCCACTCAAGGACGGGTTCATTAGGGAATTGAAATTTGACCCTACGGGTTCTACAATCGATAGAGGCTTAATATGCATGCAACCAATCTATCCAAAGAATGACATCAAAATCCACTATATCCAACTTAACAAAATCACAAGGCAATGATTTATGCAAAATGAATATGGGACAATTTCTATAGACCCTTCTAGCAATAATGGATGTACCAACGGGAGTAGTTACTTCATATAGCTCACACAAAAAAATTTTGGTTTAACATGAAACTTTTTGGCAATAAAAGGAGTAATAAAAGAAAGAGTGGCACTCGGGTCAATCAAAGCATACACATCAAAATCAAAAACCTTTTAACATACCTTTAAAGCGCCATGCCAAGTCTAGTGATCCCCTAGAGGGGTACGGTTGGAAATGTCGATGGTCATCTCCATAATCGTTAGTAACCCTTGAACAATATCCTGACTCATGATCCTTTGCACTACACTTAAACCATGCACTCGGACCGGCCACACAATCTCTCGGATAGTGCCTTCCATATTTGTGACTCATAAGGAAAACTTGAAACCAACACTCTTGTCTTTTCCTTGAACAAATGGATAGTTAGTAATATTGTGGCCCATCTTGCCATACATAAAACATGCACCCGTGTTCCTCCTACATGTGCTATTATGGTTCCTCTCACATTTTGGGCACCTCGGACGAGTCATTCCACCACCTCCACCGTGCTTAGCATATGGAAGCCTATCCTAAGTTTGAACTCTTTTTCTTCCTTCCATCGAGGACACCGAGCAATCTCTCATCTTATGCTTGTCACCACCACACTTGAAGCAATCCACAATTCCCACCAAACACCTTCCTTGATGTCTATTGCCACACTCTTGATAAGTGGTAAAAGGGATCCTCTCCTTTTCGTATTTGGGCACTGGTGGTTTAGTAGGAGATGAGGCAACACCAACTCGGGCCCTCTTTAACTCCCTCTCCTTCCTCTTATCCCTTAAAGTCTTAAGAGCACCCATTTGTTGATCGAGTTGAGCGGTCACAACCTTGGCCAATAGCCGTAGAGCATTACGAACCTCCGTATTTGACATGTGACCGTCCTAAGTAACTTGATACATATTATGAAATGCAATGATTAAGAATAAGATATAAGCCTTAGAGGACTTAACTCTATTTCACGATATAGATCATGAAGAAGTGAAACATTTCCTAAAACACCTCATAGTCTCTCATTCATAATTGTGGCACGCTTCACAACCATGGATAACACTCTAATCAACATAGTGTGTTGGATTCTGAGGACCATTAATAACCAAGTTCTCTGATACCAAGTTTGTCATGACCCAAGCCTAGGGCCTAAACGTGACACGACGAATGAGAACTCGAAAGGCCTCTTAGCAGATCATTTACACATCCTTGGGACGCGAATACAATTAACCAAAAATAAGAGAGTAAAAATAAGGATAAAGGGACTAAGGAAAGTCTTTAATAGCATAAATTATAAAAGATTCAAAGCTCAAGCACAATTACATCATTAGTTCCAACAACACCTCTAAACATAGACTTGAGCAGGGGCTAAGACACTTTCTGGGCTTACCCTCATAGTGTAAAGAGTTCAATATTAAGAAATGACAAAGGCAATAGTAGCATAGCTAATTTCCTCGAACTTTGAGGACTCACCAATAGCTTATCTTCAAGATGACCAACTAGCCACGGGGAGGATGATCATGAGGAACTATGGTTCCTACATGGTAACATCATGTAGGAATAGAGTATGCGTTAGTACATTTGAGTGTACTAAGTATGTAGGATGCAATGCAACAAGAGATACGCAACATAGTAAAAATGCATAAACATAGGGAATGGATAGTACAATAACAATATGGCATGAATGATCAATGCTTGATGTAAAATATGCTTGTATATAATGTATTACATGTGTAGAAAGATACCATCATCATAGACCAAGCAAACTAGTACTTGGAATCTAAGGCATACCACCCCTTTGGAAAGTGATTGACGAATCTACCCCTCAATTGGTAGATGGACGTACCACCTCCCATCAAAGTGGTCAAGGTGTATACTCCTCAACATGGTAGATGGGCATACCACCCCTCATCAAAGTGATCAAGGTATATACCCCTCAACATGGTAGATGGGCATACCACCTCCCATCAAAGTAGTTGAGGCATATCACCCCCCTCAACTAGGTGTTGTCAACTTGCAACACTATAGATGCTTTTCATGAATTCAATACATACATACATTCCTTCAATCATCATAAAGTCACTTAACTCATTAGTCATACAATAGTAACCAGACAACTCATCGAACGCTTGGTGGGTGTGTAGTTCAAAATCATGCAATTGAAGAATGAAATCATGTGAGAAAAATTAGTGTAAATCAACCTACCAACACTTGTTAACACCCTCATTCAAGATACATTAAAACCCCTCATCAAATCTCATAATGGATCATAGATTTATAGCTCAAAATATGCTTAAAAAATCAACATTTTATGAAACTCCAACAGAGTTTATAGTCAAATTTCATAATAAAAGATACCCATAGATAATCCACCTGAAAACATGTAATTTGCATAGAAAGGAAAGTTGGGCACCATGGGTGAAAGGACCCAATGGTTGAAACCCTCATACCTCAAATTTGGAGATTTCCTTGATGAAAATTTGAATGAGAAGTTGAAGCTTGAATGTATTCCTTGAGATCCAGAAAGAGTTTAAGACACTTGAATTTAGATGAAATATTTGGCTAACTGTTAAAGTAGGTTTTGGGGAATGTCTTGAATTATATGGGGCTGAAAAAGGACTAAGTATAGGTGGTTTTATGCATAAGAAGGATTACGCCCAAGACCCCGAAGGCCTTGGACGGAAACAGGAAAAACTAGCAACAAAATACACTGATGTTCCCCCTGGCCGTGTTGCGCCAAGGGCGCAGATTGCCACTGTTTTACGTCAACTTTGGAAAATGAAATTTTGATACGTTTCTCTAAAATCATAGTTATACCCATTTGCCACTCAATTTTGCCCCCGATCATGAATATAAAGTCAGATTTTTGATATCACACACAAATTTTGAGATATATGGAAATTACGATTATGTGCATTTTCGAGGCATGTTTTTGGGCACTTTTTGGGGCATTTCAATGAACTATGTTGTATACTTTACCCTCATGTATGATTTGATGTTATGTAATATTTGATACTCATATGAAGGGGTTATGAACTATGTGGTACGCCTCACCCTCATATGCAATTTAATGTTATGTATTATCTTATGCTTATATGTAGGGGTTATGACCTATGTTGTCTTTCTACTCTAATGTATATCCATTATCTCATGCTTACATATAGGGGTTATGACCTGTGCTACTCCTCTACCTTCATGTACTATCCATTACTTACTAGAAGAGGTTATGACCTATGCTATATCCCTCACCTTCTAGTACAAGGTAGTTAGATGATCTATTCGTGTTACTTTATGGTCTTAAACAATATATGCAAGTACGATTATTCTTAAGCATGTTTCACCCTACGCATTGGTTACACATGGCATATTAAGCTTATGTTCATTAAATATGATTAAGCATCTTGTTATTATGGCTCATGATTCTTGTTGCACTGCATCCCACATACTTTATACATTCAAACGTATTAACGCATACTCTATGCCTACATGAAATTACCATGTACGGACCGGATCTCCATTTGATTATCCTCCTCCTACACGTGGCTAGTTGGTTCTTGTGAAGGAGCTAGTTGGTGAGTTCTCAATTTCGTGGGTGATAGCTATTCTCATTCATGCTTTATAGACTCTTGTTCTTATGTTGAATACTTATTAAATGAGAGTGAGTCCGAAAAGTGTCTTGGACCCCGCTCCATTCTATGTTAGAAGTGTCATTAGATATTATGTCATGATTTGATTATGTTATTGAAGCTTGACTCTTCTTACTCTATTATTATTATGAATGGATTCCCTTAGTTCCTTTGCCTTTTCATTTATTTAACTCTTAGGTTAGTTTAATTTGCTTCTGCAACTAAGGATTTGTACATGATAAGCTAAGAGGCTTGTTTGGGTTGTCTTCGGGCTTCCCATTCGCTGTGTCATGTCTAGATCCTAGACTTGGATCATGACATTTTTCTCTTTGAATTTTGTATTAGAAATAAATGATGAATTAAATGAGTGTTTAGAGTTTGAAAAGGATAAAAGTGAAAAAACATGATTAAATTTTGTCTTTGTTTCTTTTTCTTAATATGTGTGATATAACCCAACAATTAAATTATTTTGAAATACATGGAGTTTTTTTTAAAAGAAATTGTCACGCTCCAAGAGGGTACCCTTGGCGTGGTCGGCACTTGAAGAACCATTGTTGATTCCCCAAGAGAACCACCTGGCCTCATCGTCACATCGACTCGACTACGAAAGAAATCACTCAAATAAAAAGACATCATATGAATAAAATATAACTCCACTAACTCATAGACTCCAATGACTTAGTTTGTAATACAAAATACTTAACAAATCCTCTAGTCAGTGTCAATGAATCCTCTACTGAACAATCTAGATGGTGTCATGAAAGGCCATGGACACCCCAAATCAAAGAAAATAAAGTACTCAATGAAATTAAGAACATAAAAGGGCTCCTCCGGAATGCAAAGAGAGCTCACCAACTTTGGAATGCACTGATTTAGACTTAAACGGTGCACGACCTAAAGTCCTCTATCATCTGTACCTGCATCATAAAATGATGTAGGTCCAAATGGATATCAGTACATGGAATATACTAGTTTGCAAAATAGCTCAAGAAAATAAGGCTCAACTCACTTATCTCGACTCAACAACTCGTGCTCGACTTAGTACATACAAGTTTAAAGTAAATCACGATTTTAAAATATACTCAGTAAAAATAGAATCAGTTTGAAATACCATGCTCAATCAATGTTGTTTAGGAGTTTCTCTTAACTGACATCCAATCTCATCCTAAACGTGCTACGGTAAAGGACGATCAACTCTCTCATGGATCTATAGTAAATGTCCACTTTAGGGATAAGAGTCTCCAGAATGGGTTCTACAACTATCTTATGCTGGCAAAGTAGTTTTGTGGGTTAAAGTAGTTATTTACTCCCTCCCAACTCGGTGCTTGATACTCCTCCCAAGACTAAAACATGTCAACTCGTCAATCAACTCAATCCTCAATGCTCAGCCAATCAACTCATAACTCAACCTCATTGGGTTTTATGGTCTCAACTCATCTCAATTACTCATCAACTCATTCAATCTATGCACACCATCAAACTCAACTCAGACTCAATGGTCATTTAGACTCACTCAATTTGAGTCCTCAGTAGTGCAAGAAAGATAATCATATATAAAATGTTTGTGACTTATGCAACATACTTCTCATACTCAAATTTCTCAACTTAGATACTCAAACTCGACCTCAACGCTGTAATATGCATAAAATTCCATAAAATCATGAAATTTAGGGTTCATGCTATCAAGTATAAAACTTTACCTCAATTTCATATAGAAATTATGCAATGCAGCAAGTACCTCATACAATATCAAGAGAATTCATAATAATACGAGAATTTCAGTATTTTGAATAATAAAATTTCCCCAAATCTCAACTCTTTTACAGATTTTAACTCAAGTTTATGAAAGGGGCTTGTGAGAGAAGGTAGTTCCATATTTTAGTAAGCCTTACATACCTAAGGATAGAAAAAACAATCAAACTCCACTTGATCCTTGTGTTAGAATTGAAAACTCTGGCTCTTCTTCTTGCTCTAATGCTCTCAAGAAATCCCTAAGGTGAAGAATGGTGGAAAATACACTTAGGGTTGTGTTTCAGGACCTAAATTAAGTCCAAAATGTCCAAGGTTTAGAGTAAAAGTGACTAGAATAGACAAAATTACCCTTCTGAAAAACTATTCGCTTGAGTCTACGAGACCCTATCTACCTGCTGTAGACCATTCTACGGGTCATAGATGACCTCTCATAAACTAAGGATCCAAAAATTTGAGTTAGTGGAATTTGTACCAAAACCTACTCTACAAGTCGTAAACCGTTCCGTGAGTCGTCTCTTAAATCGTGATTCATGATAGTGAAAGGTTGATATTTGGACCATCAATCCACAAAACCATTCTATGAGTCATGAAATACTTTACGGATCATATACCATCTCGTATATAGGCCTCAGACTTAGAAAATTTCATTAAGTCATTTGTTGGTTTTATGAGACACATTCTACGAGTCATAAATGTCCCTCGTGAACCTTCTCGACAACTTTCTCAGTCTTTTCTCAGCATTCTCTACACATCTACTCCAGACTAGCTAGAAGGAAATTAGGGGGTGTTACGGAAATATTATTGCTTAAGTAATCTAACGATGAATTAATAATTGAAGATTCAATAAGTTCTTTATTTTTCAACATTAACATTGTAAGTAAATGGGGGATAAAATAGGTAATAGAATAATTGTCCTATCTTGATTTCTCCAAAATAACAAGTGAAAACCAAATTAGAAAATTTTTTGACATCTAATAGTGAATCAAGGGAGTATATCTTTATAGTCAAAATTAATCTACTTGTCATTATTTTGTTTCATATCTTTTAAATTTTAAATTATTAATAAATAGTATGATTTATGTAAATCTATACTACCTTAAAAGCACCAGCGCTAAAAATCTAAAGTTAAATTACGTATATACCCCTCACATAAAAATAACTCCTAAATTATGCAACTACCCCTCACTTAAAAAATTCTAACTTAAATGTAACCCCTCTGCTAAACTAATATGCTACCTTTTGCTACGTCTGCCACAAGTTCCACCGCTTCCCAAATGATGCAACATCTGAAATTTCCCTATATATATCACCCAAACGCAGATCCTCGCACTTAGGAAGTTGCTCGCTCAGAGGCACAACAAAACCAATAATTTACTATCAGCCAATCTCAAAATCGAGTGGCTAACTTTGTTAGTGGATTGGAAGGACGAAAATTCCTAGTTTTACGCATGAAAAAACACGGACGCTGTAGCAATAACATGATGGACATGTCAAACTATTTCCTTGCGGCAACCAGGGTGTTGCCAAAAAATCTAATCGAGTGCCTGAAGATGGCTGTCGATTGATTTTTTCACTCATCCTTTCTGGTATTGCTATTTTAGCCAAAAGAAAATTTATATCAGTATGCTTCAGTTAATTAGTGTCTAGGTTGATTTTCCATATGAGTTTTCTATTATGAATTTATCTATGAACTATGTTGGGGTTTTGTAAAAGTGTGATTGTTTTGGTATGTTTTGAGCTATGAATCTTTGATCTATCTTGAGATTTGATAAAGAGTTTTGATGTATATTGCAAGAGGGTATTACCAAGTTTTGGTAGGTGATTTTACATTGAATTTACTTGCATGATTTCAATCTTGAATTGCATGGTTTTACACTAGCATTACACACCCACCAAGTGTTTGATAAAATTCCCAATTAATGTATCTTGAGTTGTTGAAAGCCTAATGTTTGACATTTGAGTTGAGTGACTTTATGATGCTGAAAGGCATGTATATATGTGTTGAATTCATGAGATATGTTTATGGTGTTGCAATTTGATTTCCTTGTTGAGGGGGTATCAAGACTCAATCACCTTTTGTTGGGGTGTCAAGCCATGGTGTCCTTATTGAGGGGATATAAAGCCTCAATCACCTTGTCGAGTGGGTGTCAAGGCTCGGTGGCCTTGTTGAGGTGGTATAAAGCCTCAATCACCTTGTCAATGATGTGTCAAGCCTCGGTTACCTTGTTGAGGGGGTACCAAGCCTCAATCATCTTATCGGGGAATGGCATGCCCGTACTACCAATTAAGGAGTATGTACCTTAATCACTTTTTCAAGGGAAGGGGTGCCTTGGAGTTTGAGCATGGAATGTTTGGTCTATGGTGATAGTCTATTCCTACACATGTATTTGGTTCTATATAAGCATATGGTTTTACTAGCACGTTTTACATCAAACATTGGTCATGTATGCCATGTTGCTATCATATTATCCCTTGCTTATGATTATGCATTTCGATTATGTTGCCTATCTCTTGTTGCCTTGCATCCTAAATACTTAGTACATTCAAACATACTAACGTATACTCTATCCATTCATGATATCACCATGTAGGAACCGGAGCTCCTATTGATTCTCCTCTTCTTGGCTAGATGGATTGTTCAAGTTAGCTTTTGGTGAGTCCTCATATCCGGAGACAATATCTATCTTGTCTCATGGTTATGTTAGACTATATCTTATATGCTTGGATTACCTATTCTCATTATTATGAGGGTGAGGCTGGTTTCTTGTCTTGGCCCCCGCTAAGTTCTATGTTTAGAGGTGTTGTTGGACAACTATGTATTAATGCTATAAGCTTGACTCTCTCTTTTATTGTCTTGATGTTTTATGAAGTGAAGGTTCTCCTTTAGTCCCTATGCCCTTATTTCTCCTCTTTTACTGTTGTTTAATTGCTTCTGCGACCAAGAATGTGTAATGATATGCAAAGAGGCTTCCTTGGGGTCCTTTCGAGTTCCCCATGCACTGTGTCACATCTAGGCCCTAGTTTGGGTCGTGATATATTTAATTTCATCATTTTTATGAATCTATGATTATGCTTGGTCCCTTTAAGGCTTTGATCTAAGCATGGGTGATTTATATTATATTCAAATGTGGATTTTGTTATGGTTTTACTTTTAATCCAAATTATATTATTGATTTTAGATTGAATCTCAACTGCCCATGCCATTCTCACATTTGTCACACCACATGCATCGCATGAGCATGGATTTATGAAATTATGAAGTGGGTTAAGCCCAATTATGTTTTATGATATGATTTTGATAAGATATTGGTTATGACAAGAATGTGATCACATAAATGTCTATGATTATAGATCTTTGAGCATTGTGGGTGCTTGCACCATTTTGTATATAAATGAGCTATTCCTACGCATGAGCATTATGACTATGAAAGTATGATTTTGGAATTTTAATCGAAGTATAAACTATTATCAACAACATTTGGCTTTTAAGCCAATTGTGCACTGAAAGGATTTGGCAAGACTTGTATCTCTTGAAATCATATATATGTATATTATGAGTATTCTTGTGGGATGACGACTTAGCACCGATGGATTAAGGGAGTGCTCTCTTTCCTAAAACTATGTGCCTAACATAGGTTATGTGAAATCCTATCCGAAATGTGATATGTTCCCGTAAGGAGGGTTGCTTCATACAAAATGGGATAAGTTCCGATAAGGTGAAGTATAATATGATAAGGTATGCTATATGTGGAAATCCTATCCGTAATGGACTCCGTTCCCTTAAGGAAGGTTGCTTAATGCAAAATGGGATGGGTTCCTATAAGGTGAAGTATGGTTTACTTTCGGCAAGTAGACCACCTTTTTACCAATGTGGGGATTTTATCAGGATTCCATGTAATAGCTCCCTTGGTCTTACTTATGTCGGTTGAGGTCATATCCTCGCTATATATATGAGCATCAAGCGTTTCATGCATCAATGCTTTCATGGTATCTTGTTATACTATTCTCTTGATTATATCTTTCCTACATTATGTGCCCTTGCTATCTAACATTGTATGCAGGTTTTGGTAAGTTATATACATTGCACTCCGCATACTTAGTACATTCAAATGTACTAATGCATACCTTTGCCTACATGATCTCACTATGTAGGGACCAGAGATTACTTTCATCCACTATCTTCCAAGGAAACGCCACCATTCCTCTACCTTAAGTTACTTTTCTTTATGTTATCTATACTTTGTGGGTGAGCTCGGAACATGTCTTGGCCCCCCTCCTATCTTATGACAAGAGGCATTGTTAGATGTCTTGTAGACTCTCGTCAAATCTATGTGTTATGTGTTGTATTTGGACCATATGATCATGGTTATCTTTTGGTTATGGCTAACATGGATTAATTATGGGAATTTTGATATGTATATGTATGTTTGATGTGGAAATATGGAAGATCCTAAGTCCCGAATTGCCCCCAAAGCGTCAGTCATACTTACTTGCCTTAGTCATTATGTGCTCTATGCTATGTGAATACATGCTAATCCCTTTCCCTAAGATATCCCCATAGAGTGAGTCATACCTACCCTTCCCTTAGAATTATGTGTTTAATTTTGAATACGCTTCCAAACCAATGATGTGGATTTTGGTACTTTGAGGCTTGTTTGGGCACTCTCGGGTTCTCGTTCACTGTGTCACTCCTAGATCCTAGGTCCGGGTCATGACAGAGATGGTATCAAAGAACTAGGTTTATAAATGGTCTTCAGAGTCCAACATGTCATGATAGGTAGAGTCTTATTCATGGATGTGAAGCGTGCCACATCTATAGGTAGGAGGCTACAAGGCGTTTTGGGAAATGTTTCACTTTTCATGATTCACATTGTGCCATGGAGCGTGTCTTAAGATTTCCTTCCTCCATCACTTCCTATCGGATAGGAAGAGTTGCTTTGGGCCCATAATGCAATCTAGGCAAGGAGGAGGTTTTAGCTAATCTTATAGATGAGGTTAGACGGGAGTTGGTGAAGAGTGTGCATGGTTTAGCAAGCTTCTCCTCTGAATATTCGAAGTTCTCTTTGGTTGGCTGGTAATGATGGAAGGTTTGTTAAAGGTTTCTCACCTATTGCATCTCCATTGACCTAGATAACTCAATGAAATGTTCGGATTGGTATGAGTAGAGTTTTCAAGCATTAAAAGTGTCTCGACCCAAGCCTAGGGCTTAGACGTGACATAGCGAATGGGGAACCCGAAGGAACCCCAAACAAGTCTATTAGTATATCATACACACATCCTTGATCACTAAAGAAAAATAAACAACATCAAGAGAGTATAATAAGGATAAGGGTCTACAGGAAGTCTTTAATAGCATAAATTATAAAGAATCAAAGCTCAAAGCATAATTACACCACTTCTCCAACAATACCTATAGAATAGATTGGGCGGGGGCCAAGACACTTTCTGGGATTACCCTCTTAGTATCAAAGTTCAACATAAAGAGATAACAAGGGTAAAAATGCAAAGCTAGTGTCCCCAAACTTGAGGACTCACCAATAGCTTATCTTGAAGATGTCCAAACTAACCACAAGGAGGAAAATCGTGAGGAGCTCCGATTCCTACATGATAACATTATGTAGGCATAGAGTATGTGTTAGTATGTTTGAATATACTAAGTATATGGGATGCATTGCAATAAGAGATAGACAACATAGTCAAAATGCATATGCATAGGCAATGGGAAGTATAATGACAATATGGCATGCATGGTCAATGCTTGAGATAAAACATGCTTAATCATAATCTAGGAACGTAACTTAATATGGAATATATGTATGCTCGAACATTGCACTAACATGCTTGAGATGGGACACATAGCCACCCACTCACCTTGTGATATAACCTTTTCGGAAAGTGTTACCAATACCCCTACCTTACGACATAGTATTTTTGGCAGGTAGTATAAGAGGTCCCCTACTCTACAATATAATCTTTTAGGTAGGAGCTGTGAGTTATCCTACCTTACGATATAATCTTTTCGGTAGGAACCATGAAGTATACGTTATGGCATGGCCTTTTTAGTAGGTGTTATAGGATGTGCTTACCCTACGATATAGTCTTTTCGGTAGAAGCCATGAGTCATTCTATCTTATGACATTGCCTTTTTGGTAGATATTATAGAATTTCCATACCTTATGATATAATATTTTCGTTAGGAGTCATGGATATAGCTCATCAAACCATCACATTCAAGTATCAAGAAAGAACTCCTCATTTTCCCGATAACACAACAAACATGAGAGCCCAACAATTCACTTGCAATGCCAGAGGTGCTTTACATGATTTAAACACACACATATACATTCCTTTGATCATCATAAAGCCACTTGACTCATAAGTGGTGCGATAGATCATCAATAACTCAAGAATCCTTAACAAGGCATTTTATCAAGCACTTGGCGGATGTATAATGCTAATTTAAAATCCTGCAATTCAAGAGTGAAATCATATGAGAAAAATCAATGTAAATCAACCCACCAACACTTGGCAACACCCTCATGAAAGGCACATTGAAATCTCCCATCAAATCTCATCATAGATCATAGTTTGATAGCTTAAAACATGCATAGTAACAATAGACAAACCATCTCATAGTATAAGTTTAAACTAGTAAACATGTGTTTTCAATCAAGATTTCATAAAACACCAACATAACTTTTAATCATGGACTATAATGAGTAATGCCTATGAGCAACACAACTTTGAAACATGCAATTTTCATAGAAAGGAAAAATGGGCTTCATGGGTGAAAGGTACCCATGAATGAAAATCAATACCTCAATATTGGAGTTTCTTGAAGAAGAACTTGAGAAGGACTTTGGGCTTGACTTGGTTTCCTTGAACTCTAACAAAACTTCATCAAAATTTTGAGAATGGATGGAGAATTTGATGAAGATAAGAGAGGAATTGGAGAGTTCTTTTTGAGTTTTTAGGGCTAAAAATGGCTAAAGAATGAGGGATTTTCACATAAATAGGTAGTGGGTTCTTACCCAATTGCCTTGGAGTAACAAAAGAATTTTTCAAAAATTTTTGAACTAGTCTATGCCAGGTCCTTGTCACGAAATGGTCGTGGACAACTATAGTTTTTACGAAGTTTCACCAAAAAGTTATTTTCTTGGCATGGATAAAGTATACCTTATAGGTACTCGTTTCCCCACACAATTTTGCCCGTTGAACGAGAATATGAAGTTGAATTTGTAAAATTCTACGTGAATTTTGAGATATTAAAAAAATGTATCATAGGGTCTTTCCGAGCTACGTGGAGGGGTGTTTAAACATCCCGAATTTGAGATATAAGGGAATTATGATTATGGGGCATTCCTAGGCAAGTGTAGGGTACTTCAATATCTCCCCCTTGGGAGCATTTGTCCCAGAATGTCCAAGAAACATGGGTAAGAGAAGAACTTGCAAAGATTCTAGCACAACATGAATGCAACAAATACACTTAAACATCATTTTCAAAGAGTTTCAACATGAATGTCAAAAGTCACTATAAACTTGTTACCATATCATGAATGCTTGCTAAATTACCTAAGGGATGAAACTCAGGACTTGAAATCATAGAAAGGACTTAGTTTGCCACCTCAAGATTAAATAGAATAGAAGAGATACGGATATTGCTTTTTCATGCCCACTCCAGCTCCTCAAATGGCACTCTCAACTTAGTGATTCGTCCGAAGAACCCTAATGAATGTTACACCTTTGTTCCTCAACCCTTTCATATGTCCACACAACATATCCACCAGGACCTCCTCATAGGTAAACTCATCCTCCTCAACCCCCACAATCTCAAAGAGTTCTACAACACTTGGGTCACGCATACACTTCTCAATATAGACACATGGAAGACCGGATGAACAATATTCATACTGATGGGAAACTCTAATTCGTAGGCCACCTTACCAATTCTCCTAAACACCCTATAAGGACCCTCACACCTTGGGCCCAATTGTCAACCTTATACACACATAGCCCACCTTGGTACCTAAAGCCACCGTCTCTCTTTTGCGATAAAACCTCTATTCTCAACTTCACCCATCCTCATTCCTTACCTAGTCAATTGGTGTACTTCTCCAATCACCTTTTCGTACCCAAAGATTCCCACTTTCCATAATTAGCAAGCGACCTCTTATTCCTCAAAATTTGCATCATCGCCCTCAAATGATTCACAAGTTATTCCTCACCTCCTGAAATGAACCATCATACCATCATTAAAGGCCACCATAAACATATCAAGGTAGGGTTTAAAGACCTTATTCATGAGACCTATAGGCATAGCCGGTGCACTAGCCAAACCAAAAGGCAGTATCCTAAATTTAAATATCAGAAATGACATCAAGAACTCATTGACCACCAGAATCGAGTTAATAGGAAGAACCTTAGGCTCAACATCCGTACTCTTACAAGATGATAAATGCAATCCTTAGAGATCAATTGGACCTTAAGACAAGAAATGAATTTACCCCTCCAATACCACCTTATAATCCCCCATTCGAGGACGGGTTTATTAGGGAATTGGAATCTAACTCTATGGGTTCTACAATCAATGAAGACACAATATGCATGTAATCAATCCATCCCAACAATGAAATCAAAGTCCACCATATCTAATTCAACAAAATTACAAGGCAAGACCTAATGTAATATGACCACGGGACAATTTCTATGGACTTTTCTGGCAACACTAGACTTACCAATGGGGGGGGAAGATACCAAAAAGTTCACATAACAGTTCGGGACACACATGAAGTCCACTAGTAATAAAAAGAATTAATGAAAGAAATAGTGGAACCTGGACCTATGAATGCATACACCTCAACATCAAAGGAAATCTTAACATACAGGTAGCAACATTGGGTACCTCATCCCCTCCTTGCCTCCCTTGAAGAGCATAGAACCAATTATGTCGTGGAGCATCCCCTTGGCCACCTGGAGCCTCTTGATCAATATGACCACCTTGCCCTTGTGGTCATCCATCTTTACCTTTGTTGTGAGCATGTGGACAATCCAAAATTTTGTGGCCCTATATCACCACACCCAAAGCATGCACCTGTGTTCTTCCAACGTGTGCCACTATGATTCCTCCCACATTTTGGGAATCTAAGAAGAGTCACCCAATCATCACCCCCTTGGAGCCTTGGGTTAGGCACCTCATCATTAATAACCTTGTTATTTGGAGCACTAGAGGGTCCTCATCCTTGAAACTTGATACCTTGTTAGAACCAGTCACCCTCAAACCAATCCCTCTTGGACTCCCCACTTTTCTTCTTCCTAAGGTTTTCTCCCTCTAGTTGTTTCGCATAAGTCATGAGGTGGGAAAAATCTATATCACTAATCAACATGGCAATACGACACTCCTTATTCACCGAATCAGATACACCCATCACAAACTTGTTCATCCTAGACCTTGATTCGGCCACCAACTGTGGAGCATATTTTGAGAGTTGGTTGAACTTGAGGGCATACTACCTCACACTCATCGACCCTTGCTTTAAATTTATGAATTCCATCATTTTGGACTCCCTTAGCTTATGAGGGAAGAACCGGGTGAGAAATGTTGCCTTAAACTCTTCCTAAAGTATCACATTATCATTACCCTTCTCCACCTTCCATTAGGTGAACCAAATTTGAGCCACCCCTCTTGAGTTGATAGGCTGCCAACTCCGCTTTTGGTTGGGCATTAGGAGCATTAGGAACTTGGGCCCCTGGATGAATTTGGTTGGTCATTGCATATTGCCAACATAGTAATAGCATTCTAAAACTCAACTTCGATAGCCCCTCCATCTTGAGGAGCTTGAGGAGTGGGGTAAGCCGATTCTCCCGTGGGTCCACGGGCCCTTGTTAGCCTTCCTCTTTGTAGTGGCATGATCAACAGCTAGAAGAGCAAAGAATATTCATTAAGGGAAAAGACTTACTTTACAACTAAGGCACGATATAGACCATGAAAAAGTGAAAGATTTCCTAAAACGCCTCATAGCCTCCTATTCATACTTGTGGCGTGCTTAACAACCATGAATACGACTCTAATCGACATGATGTGTTGGATTACCGAGGACCATTAACAACCTAGTGCTCTGACATGAATTTTGTCATGACCCAAGCCAAGGGCCTAAATATGACATGGTTAATGGGGAACCCGAAGGAACCCCAAACAAACCTTGTTTATGAAAGCAAAATAAGCAACATCAAGATACTATAAATAACGACAAAGGACTAAGGGAGGTCTTTAATAGCATAAATCATAAAGAGTCAAAGCTCAAACCATAATTACACTGCTTGTCCAACAACACCTCTAGCATAGATTGGGCGGGGGCTAAGACACTTTTCGGGCTCACCCTCATAGCATCAAAGATCAACATAAAGAGATAACAAGGGTCAGAGTGCAAAGCTAGCATCCCCGAACTTGAGGACTCACCGATAGCTTATCTTCAAGATGTCCAAACAAGCCATGAGGAGGATAATCATGAGGAGCTCTAGTTCCTACATGGTAACATTATGTAGGTATAAAATATGCGTTAGTACATTTGAATGTACTAATTATCTAGGATGCATTGCAATAAGAGATAGGCAACATAGTCAAAATGCATATACATAGGCAATGGGAAGTGTAATGAAAGTATGACATGCATGATCAATGCTTGAGGTAAAGCACGCTTACTCTTAAGCTAGAAAGTAACATAATATGGAATATATGTATCCTTGAACCTTACGCAAACATGCTTGAGATGGGACACATAGCCACTCACTCACCTTACGGTATAACCTTTTTGGAGAGTATTACCAATACTTTTACCTCACAACATAGTCTTTTCGGTAGATAGTATAAGACGTCCCTTACTTTACGATATAAATAGGTAGGAGCCGTGAGTTATCCTACCTTGCGATATAATCTTTTCGGTAGGAACCATGAATTATACCTTATGGCATGACCTTTTCATTAAGTGTTATAGGATGTCCTTACCTTACTATATAATCTTTTCGGTAGGACCCACGAGACATTCTACCTAACGACATGGCCTTTTCGGTAGATCTTAGATAATGTCCATACTTTACGATATAATCTTTTCGGTAGGAGTCATGAAATTAGCTCATCAAACCATCACATTCAAGTATCAAGAAAGAACTCCTCATTTTCTCAAGAACACAACTAACATAAGAGCCCAAAAATTCACTTACAATACCATAGGTACTTTACATGATTTAAAATACATATATACATTCCTTTCATCATCATAAAGGCACTTGACTCATAAGCGGTGCAATATATCATCAATTACTTAAGAATCATTAATAAGACATTTCATCAAACACTTGGCGGGTGTGTAATGCTAGTTCAAAATCATGCAATTCAAGAGCGAAGTCGTGTGAAAAAAATCAATGTAAATAAACCCACCAACACTTGGTAACACCCTCATGCAAGATACCTTGAAATCTCCTATCAAATATCATCATAGATCATAGTTTCATCGCTAAAAAATATGCATAGTCATAATAGACAAACCATCTCATAGTATAAGCTTAAAATAGGTAAACATTTGTTTTCAATCAGCACATCATGAAACTCCAACATAACTTTTAATCATAGTACACATTGAGTAATGCCCATAAGCAACACAACTTTGAAACATGCAATTTTCATGGAAAGGAAAAATAGGCTTCATGGGTGAAAGGTACCCATGAATGAAACTCAATACCTCAATATTGGAGTTTCTTGAAGAAGAACTTGAGGAGACTTTTGGGCTTGACTTGGTTTTCTTGAACTCTAACAAAACTTCTTGAAAATCTGGAGAATGGATGGAGAATTTGATGAAGATAAGAGAGGAATTAGAGAGTTCTTTTTGAGTTTTTAGGGCTAAAAACGGCTAAAGAATGAGGGATTTCGCATATATAGGTATTGGGTTCTTACCTAATTTCCTTGGAGTAAACAAAGAATTTTTCAAAATTTTTGAACTAGTCTGCGCCAGGTCCGAGTCGCGGACTAGTTGAGGACAGCTACTGTTTTTGTGAAGATTCGCCAAAAAATTATTTTCTTGGCACGGATAAAGTATACCTTGTACGTACTCGTTCTCCACATAATTTTGTCCTCTAACAAGAATATGAAGTCAAATTTGTAAAATTCTATATGAATTTTGAGATATTAAAAAAATGCATCATAAGGTCTTTCCGAGCTATGTAGAGGGGTGTTTAAATATCTCCGATTTGAGATATAAGGGAATTACGATTATGGGGAATTCCTAGGAAAGTGTGGGGGTGTTTCAAAAAGATCAGTTTACATCAACTCTTGTTTTGACTTTATCAGACGGCTTAGATGAGTTGGCGGTGTGGTGTGATGCTTTTCGGATTGGGTTAGGTGGTGTACTTATGCAACATGGTGAGGTAATGGCTTATGTATGAAGGAAATTGAAGGTGCATGAGCATAAATACATGTCTCATGATCTTGAGTTAGTGGTGGTAGTGTTTGCCTTGAAAATTTTGAGACACTGGTTGTATGGGGTATATGTGGACATCTTCACCAATCACAAGAGTTTGCAATATGTGCTCATTCAAAGGGACCTTAACTTGATGCAAATGAGAAGGTTGGAACTCCTAAAGGGCTTCGACGTGAGTGTATGATATCATCCCAACAAGGCAATATCGTAACTGGTGCTCTTAGTGGACTATCTATGGGAAGTGTGGCTTATGGGGGTGAAAGATTGGAGGAGTGGGCCAAAGATATTTACTGTTGGGAAAGATTGGGTGTTAGGTTAGCTGGTTCTAATAATGGAGGTATTTATGATCAAAATAGGGCCGAATCCTTGATGGCTCTTGATGTAAGAGCTAAGCAAGATCTAGATCCATTGTTCATTGTGTTGAATAGGTTGGTTTCCAGAAATAAGATAGAGGTTTCCTCCCAAGGGAGAGATAGTGTAATTTGGTACCAAGATCAATTGTATATTTAGAACGTTGATGCTCTTAAGGATATGATCATCAGTAAAGATCATAACTCTCATTATTCTATACCCAAAAGCAATTTGATTCATTTTGGGGTATTGTAAATCGTACGACTAAGTCGGCTCATAACTTAACGGTTGCGACTACTTTCAATGTTGAGGAAAATTCAAACTTTGAAGGACATGACGAGGTCTTATGTGTTAGCTTTCAAGGTTAATTGGAGTGATCATCTACCACTTATTGAGTTGGCTTACAACAATAGCGTTCATGCTAGCATTGGCACGGCGTCGTTTGGGGCTTTGTGGGGTAGAAATTGTAGGTATTTGGTGGGATGGTTGGGGTTAGATGAGATGACTTCTATAGGTCCGTGTTTAGTGTTAGAGGGTATAGAGAGAGTGGGATTAGTTAGGGAAAAGTTGAGGATGGTTCGAAGTCATCCAAGGGGTTTCACTTAGATGTTGGAGAGAGGGATCATGAGTCTTGTATTGGTGATTGGGTGGATGTGAAGCTATCACTTATTAAGGGTGCGATGTGTTTTGTAAAGGAGGGCAAGGTAAGTTTCCTAGTATGTAGACCCTCATGAGGTTGTTGACCGATGTGGAAATGTGGCTAATAGATTGGATTTGCCTCCGGATGGGAGTTTTATTCATTCGGTATTCTGTGTGTCTAAGTTGAGGGAGTTAGTTGGTGATACTAGTGCTATTGTTCCTTTGGAAGGAGTTGAGGTTGAGGATAACTTGTCTTATGAGGAAGTCCCAGTACAAATTTTTGATAGGCAAGTAAAATAGCTTAGTAACAAGGATGCGACATCGGTAAAGGTGCTTTATAGGAACCAACATGTGGAGAGTGCTACATGGGAAGATGATTTGGACATGACAAAGCGATATCCCTATATTTTCCAATCCACTCAAGCTAAACGCGCTAGGTTCTTCCCTCTCCAAGAAGTCCTAGTCCTTTCAATTGTTGAGTCTCATGGCATGACATGCTTATATATGCACTAAAATGATTTTCATAATGATTTAAATGATTTGAATATGCTTTGATATGAGTTTTAAGAACTTGATGATTTTCAAATGATGAATTGTGCATTTTACCTCGTGTTTGGAAATTTCATGTTCTAATTCAAGCCTTGTTCTTCCACATTAGAGGACGAATGTTCCCAAGAGGGAGATGATGTAATGACCCGGATTTTTGTATAGCTTTAATGACACTTGAGATTTGTTTTCAGAAAGTTTTGGGCCAAGGTGAAACCATACGGAATCTCCAAGTTCACTTTGAAGCCTTCAATTCAAACTTATTTATGTTGTTCAAGCCATCATGGGTCCACTACATCAAGCCAAGTTCAAAGGAATTTCCGTGGCTAAGCTTAACATAAGTACCTGTAGAAGGGTCAATTTTAAAGGGCATATCTCTGAGAACAAAAGGAACTGGGTGACCCACGACCTATCAAATTAATGCTCTTTGAATTAGTTTTCCAACGCACTTGGTTTCACTTCATTTCGAGTTCGGATGAAAACGTTATGCTCGTTTTCATAAGACCCTCCTATGTAGTGTTGCCACACGGGCAAGTAAACGGGCAATGAGACATCTCACGACTCATGAGAGTGCCCTTGAGCCTGAGAAGACTACTTTTGGCCAAGTCTTGTGCCACGAACAGCCACACGAACTGTGTGGTGTGGCACGGGCCACGAGGCTTCCGGAGTGAAACTTTTTCCAAGTGTTGAGCGAAGTTCCAACTTCTAGAAAATTTTTCGGGCAGGTAAATGGACTATGTAATGCCACACAGACTGCTTACCCTTTAATCAAGTGACTTCCAATAAATTTTTACTCTGATTTATTAATGGCATTTTTATAAATTTGGTTATTTCTATTGGTCTTTTGGGAATCCCTAAGCTATTTTAAGGTCATCTAAAGACCTAAACCTGTTTCAAATATACAAATCTATCCCTCATAATTTGAATCTCTCAAAATACTCTCAAAGGATTTACACAAAATAACTCTTGGTATTTCAAGTCTTCTTCAAATTTCTTTGGGGTTTGTTCATCTTAGTGAAGGTATGCGGTTTTCATCCTTGATTTCCTTCCAATCAAGGAGACTTAAAATTATTTTCGAACAATTTCATGAATTTTGCATACATTAATTTGGAGTTTTAAATATTATGATTCCTTAAATTCCAATAATGAATGGTTTATGTTTATCTATTGATTTTAAGATAATTTAAGCTTTGAAATATTGAATTTCATCATTTTTATGAATCTATGGTTATACATAGCCCCTTTAAGGCTTTGATCTAAGCATAGGTGATTTATATTATAGTTTAAATGTAGATTTGGTTATGGTTTTACTTTAATTCCATATTATATTATTAATTTTAGATTGAA
>JAABOM020076646.1:0-33813 GCA_011800125.2 Solanum clarkiae | reverse complement strand
TACAGGGTGCCAAATGCTTTTCAAAAATTGATTTGAGATCAGGTTACCACCAAGTGAGGGTGAAGGAGAAAGATATATCTAAGACAGCTTTCAAAACGCGCTATGGTCACTTTGAATTTCTTGTTATATCATTTGGGTTAACGAATGCACCAGCTATTTTTATGGATCTGATAAACAGGGTATTCAAACCATTCTTGGATGTGTTTGTGATAGTGTTTATAGATGATATTTTGGTATATTCAAGATCAGAAAAGGATCACACAGATCACTTGCGACAGGTGTTATAGATTCTTCGTGATCGACAGTTGTATGCCAAGTTTTCTAAATGTGAATTTTGACTAAAATCAGTGGTATTCTTTGGTCATATTGTGTCAGATGAGGGAATAAGGGTTGATTCACAAAAGATAGAAGTTGTGAAAGATTGGCTAAGACCAACAACACCCACGAAAGTTTGGAGCTTCCTAGGCTTGGCAGGTTTTTACAGAAGGTTTGTTGAAGGTTTTTCTTCTATTTGTGCACCCCTAACAAAGCTGACACATAAGGCAACCAAGTTTCAATGGAACGATGCGTCTGAAAGGAACTTCCAGGAGCTAAAAATTAAGCTACTTCTGCACCTATGCTAGTACTTCCAGAAGGCACTGAGGGGTATGTCGTGTATTGCGATGCTTTAGGAGTTGTCTTAGGGTGTGTATTGACACAGCATGGTAGGATAACTGCTTATGCATCCAGAAAGCTACGACCACATGAGAGAAACTACATAACTCATGATCTTGAGCTAGCAGCGGTTGTATTTGCTTTGAAATATGGTGCCACTATTTGTATGGGGTTCATGTTGACATATATACTAATCATAAGAGCCTACAATACATCTTTAAGCAGAAATACCTAAACTTAAGACAGTGGAGATGGCTAGAGCTAATAAAGGATTATGACGTTGATATACTATACCATCCGGGAAAAGCAAATGTGGTAGCCGATGCTCTGAGTCTTAAGGCAATCATGAACACCGGTGATCCAGCTATGATAAGTCAAGGAATGGGTAAGGATGTACATTAGTTATCCAGTTTGGGAGTTCACCTTCTTGAAACTCCCAAGGAAGAGGTTATTTTCCAGAATGTTGCGGAGTCTTCATTGGTAATGGAGGTGAAAGAAAAGCAGTTCGAAGATCCTGTTCTACGACAGCTTAAGGAAAAGGTGAGTCAGGGTATGGTAAAGGGATTTGACCTTGCACAAAATGGAGTACTTTACTACCAAAATAGATTTTGTGTGCCTGATGTTAATGGACTAAGAAAGAGGATAATGGAAGAAGCCCATCATTCCCAATATTCTATCCATCCAGGATCAACTAAGATGTACCATGATCTGAAGGGAATGTTTTGGTGGGGAGGTATGAAAAAGGACCTTGCAGAATTTGTGGCTCAATTTCCAAATTGCCAACAAGTGAAAGTAGAACATCAAAAGCTAGGAGGTTATATGCAGTGTATAGAGCTTCCAACATGGAAGTGGGATATGATCAACATGGATTTTGTTATCGACTTGCCTCGCTCATCTCAGAAGTTTGACTCCATATGGGTAATAGTTGACAAACTCACAAAGTTAGCACACTTCTTACCAGTCAGGAGTAATTATACAGCTAAAAAGTATGCCAAACTATACCTAAACGAGATATTCAGGCTACACGAAGTCCCAATTTCCATTATATCTGACCGAGGAGCTCAATTCACTGCAAAGTTTTAGAAGTCCTTCCAAAAGAGTTTAGGGACACAAGTGAATTTGAGTACAACTTTCCACCCTGAAACAGACGGTCAAGCAGAACGCACCATTCAGACACTTGAAGATATGTTGTGAGCTTGTGTATTAGACTTTAAAGGTAGTTGGGTGGACTATTTATCACTTATTGAATTTGCCTATAATAATAGCTACCACGCTAGTATCAAGATGGCACCTTACGAAGCCTTATATGGAAGGAAGTGTAGGTCACCAATTGGATGGTTTAAAGTGGGTAAAATCACCTTACTTGGGCCAGATCTAGTACAACAAGCCATGGAAAAAATTAAGGTGATACAACAGCGACTAGAAATAGCCAAAGTCGTCACAAATCATATGTGGATGCTAGGAGGAGAGGATTGGAATTCTCAGTAGGGGATTGGGTATTTTTAAAGGTGTCTCCGATAAAAGGGATTATGAGATTTGGTAAGCAAGGAAAACTGAGCCCACGTTACATAGGGCCATACCAGATTATTAAGAGATTCGGGAAAGTTGCATATGAACTAGAGCTACCCCAAGATCTTTCAATGGTTCATCCAGTTTTTCATGTCTCAATATTTCGAAATGCATAGGTGACATATCCCATATCACTCCTATTGAGGATTTGCAGGATACAGAAGATCTCACCTATGAAGAGGTACCTGTTGCTATTCTAGATCGTCAAGTTAAGAAGCTAAGGAACAAAGAAATAGCTTCAGTGAAAGTACTTTGGAGGAACCAGCAAGCAGAAGAAATAATATGGGAGGCTGAGGACACGATGAAATCAAAATATCCTCACTTATTTGAAACTAAAGAGGAAGTCCAACATACAGAATTGGGACACTAATAGGTACGTGTGAGTGAACACTTAATATGCTATCAAATGTTTGTGTAAGTAAAGGTTTAAACTTGGTTAACCTATTCAATTATGTCAATATTCGAGGATGAATGTTCCTACCCTACACCTTACAGTACTAATACAATGCAAATGAAACATGATATGGTTTGGTTAAGTTAGCGCCAAATTTGTAAAAATAACTGAATCTCGTGTTAATGGGCTATATGTGCGTCTAACGCTTAAGAGGGTCGAGTGCATATTTGTTTTGTGTCGAATTAAGGAGATCACAAACTTAAATAAAGTAAGAGAATTGAGGTGCTTGCAGGACTTAAGAAGCTAGCAGGTGAGTCACCTACTTTCTTAGCTTAAATTGCTAACAAAACAGAGACGAGGCCCGACGTCGAATTTGTCCAAGTCCAATTATGAGTAAAGCCCGTGTTAAGGGTGTAACTTTAGCCCATGTTTTAGCATCATAAATGTACTATATTTTCAGCCCAAGAAGGATATTAAAAAGTTCCCAAACATACCACAACCCACTTGGCTATTTGGGCCCAAAACTAAGTAAGAGAAATTGGGAAAATGGGCAGCCCAAGCCCATCAACTTGGAGACCCATTTAGGTCCAAGTGAAAGGGGCAAGGAGCTGCATCACCAGCTTGGTAATGTAAGGCTAAGGTATCCTTAGTAAGTCGGCCAAATAGCCCTTTATAAAGGGCTCAAAAACAGCTCACACAAGTCATTTTCTCAACTTGAATACACAAAAATCAGATTGCTCTCTAAGTTTTCTCTCAACTTCTCTTAACTTTGTAAAGCAGCTAAAAGGAACTTCTAGGGTTCTTTGAGAAGCCCTATACCTTGAATTCATTGTTAATTAAGTTTATACATGTGTTTAGTATGATTTTTTTTTGTGAAAAATAAGAAGTATATGCTAGTATGTTTGTGGTAGAAATTTGAGACAGCATGTATTTAGAAAGTTATTGCATACTTGCCTTTTGTTTTAGTGACTTCTCTATGGTTTGTGAGCTGTATTATGAAGAGAAGTTTATATTATTAACATGGTTTGAGTTATAAATGTTATCCTAAGGCTGCTGCCCTGATTTTGATTTCATTTAACCAATGCGTTTTATTGTGCTATTTTAAGGGTAACGTTGATTGGAACTTGTGGCCTGTTGGATGGAAGGTCATTGGCTCACATCCTTCATGACTTATTGAATGCTGTAATAAGAATGTTTTAGGGTTGTTTGCATATGTAAATGTTGTTGGAATAGTTTGGTTAGAGTTGGAATATGTTTGGAATTGTCGACGTTGAAATGTAGCGAAGGAAGATAACGTTATGCTGTCCATTTTTAGGTTGTATTGAATTGTTATGTGTTGTGATTTGTGGGCTGTTGTAAGACTGTTATGGCACTAAAACAGGCTGGACATAATGTGTACATGTGAATGTGTACTAGAAAATACGATTATAAGTGAAAAGATTAAAGGAATGCATTTGCATTGCCAATTATAGGTTTGCTACCCGGGTGTTAGTTTTTGTGATATTGGGCTGCCAAGAAGTGTCTCTTTGCTGCTAATACTAGTCTTATTACCTACTACATTGTAGATAAGTACTTCGAGGAAGGAAAGGTAATCTCGAGGTAGTAACGAGATATGTAAGGATACTTGATTTCATATTACTTGGCATGAAATCTAGATTCTTCATTGGCACATAAAGGCACTTGCCAAATTCGACAAAACTATTAACCATGTCTCCACTCTTTGACATGTTGATATACTTCCATACATAGTCATCTTCAAATCTGCATACATGCTTGGATACCAAGTCACATGGGTTCTTGTTACTAAATAAAGTTCACGAGTTGTTCCATTTCATACGCATTTCATTATTTGTGTAACATACTGTTTTTCATTGTCATATTGTCTTGTATGATTATCTACATATCACATGTTGCATATACAATCCTAAAGTTCCCATATCGTGACCACCAAAAGAACCATCTCAAAGGTAATTGAAAGATAAAGTGCATTGTTTACTGATAGGTTGTAGCCTGAGAGGTGGAAGAATCACCTAGCCAGGGATGATCCTATCACGGGTGATAGCCCGAGGGGTTAAAGAAGAACCTAGCCAGGGACGATCCTGATACATTGTTTATTGATGGGTGGTAGCCCGAGGGGTGGAAGAATCACCTAGCCAGGGATGATTCTATCACAGGTGGTAGCCCGAGGGGTTAAAGAATAACCTAGCCAGGGATGATCCCGATATAGTTTACCACTGATCAGTTGGTCATTTGTATTAAAGTTGTGCATAGATTATACAGTAAAGGTAAAGTGATATAAAGAACATAAAGTACATGATTCCAAAGTATAACTAAAGGTGGTCTCTTATCCTACACTAGTACATAGTTTCATTTGAGTTGTTACTTCATGTACAGTATATCCTGCCTTACATATTCAGTATATTATCCCATACTGACATCCCTTAGAGGGCATCTGCATTTCATGCTGCAGGTATAGGTGCTAGTAGATCTCCCAGTAGGAGTACAGGATATCCAACTGCTGACACCAAGCTCCAAGTTGCTTCGGAGCTTTGTATGTCTAAAGTTTATATGTTTGTATTGTACAGTTAGTTGAGGCAGGGCCTGTTCCGACCCTTATCAGTTACTTTTTCATATCTAGAAGTTTTGTAGACTATGTAAATTAAAGTGTGGTCATGCCTCGTACTTTAGACACCATGGCCCCAACGGCCTAGTCATATACATTTTCTTTTGACTTGTTATCACTGTTTATTTTCTTAAAGGCATTTCAAATGTAGAAATCCCTTATAATACGTATAGAAAGAGCATAGATTCAGGTTGGTTCTCTTGGGCTTTATCGGTACCGATGCCAGTCCACCATAACGGGACTTGGGGCGTGACACCCTTCACTATCTTCAATATTCTTTATCCACAATCTTTCCCTTTTACCCTTCACATAGGAGTGAAAGAATCTAGTGTTTTGATCTCCTTCTAAGAATCAATTCATACCAGCCTTTTGCTGCCAATAATCTTCCACCACTTTTTGCAATCTTGTAAGTTCAGCATCTTCCCTTTTGATCTCAAATTTGTTTTCCCCTAATGGATTTATCTCTAACTGAATTTCTTTTACTTTGACAATGTCTTCCTTGGTTGCCAATTTTTTAAAGAAATCCCCATAAGTATTCTTCTCCAATTGCGTAATGCAACCCTCAGCCTCTTTAACTTCTCCATAAGGGAGAGTCCTCAACAGGTTGTACCCATGTCATTTATTATGAAATAATTACCTATGAATTCTATTAGGATCTTTTTTTAATTTATTTTATTTTAGGGATAATACATTAACCCCTTCCCCCCTCCAAACTTAGCTTCACGACTTACTTTAGTACCTAAACTACACGGGGATTTAAATATCCCCGTCAACAAGTTTTAACACTTTTTTTCAACCCTTTCTTCACTAGCCCAAGTAAAGTGCGGGTGTTGTTGGGACACGTGGTATGTGGTTGGTCCATTAAAATATTATTTATTTTTTAAATTTTCTTATTTTTATTACCCATACCCATCCCAAAATTGGTGTAGTGAAATTAAAATACCCGACCAAAACTGACCATCCAAAATAAAATATCCCTAAGTCTTGAATCCATTCCAATTCACAACTGTGAAACCCAAAACTCTTTGAAATCTCCGCGAACCATACACAATCTCTGAGTATTAATTTCACGGTGTTGTGAAGGAATTTTGGTGTCTCTTGACAAAAATCATTCCAATGTCCCTTGAAGAAAATAATTTCGCGAACCCTAGATGATTTGGTCCTGTTGATTTCATGGTGTTGTAAATGGATTTTGGTGTTTCTTGAGGAAAATAAAGTTATCAAGTTAGTAATTTCATTTTGATAGTTATAATTTTTCAGTTTAGGATTTTCAACAGAGAAAATAAACTTAGGATTTTCTTACTCTTTTTACTATTTTCTACAACTTAGGATTTTTTTACTCTTTTCAGTTTCTAATGGATGTGCGCATCACCTTGAGGTTTTACCATGGTGAAAAATTACAGCAAAAACCTCAGATTAAATATATTGGAGGTATTGTCACGGATTGCTTTGGTGTTGACATTGATAAATTCTCTTACTTCGAGTTTGTTGATTATGTTAAAGAAATTGGATATAATTGTTCTTCTTGTGTTGTTTATATTAGACTACCTAAATCCCATCATGTTGTAGAAGTTAATAATAATAGGGATATTATTGGTATTATGCCTCAGTTAAAAAATTGAGATATTGTTAAACTTTATTTGACCCATTTAATTGACGAACCTGTTGTGGCCCCACTTTTCCTTGAGTATGTAAATAATGGGAGTGAGGAATCTAATCCTACTTATGAAAAAGTGTCTGTCCAAACATTTGAGGGTAGTCAAAATTTAGGGTTTGAAAATACTTCACAACCTTAAGAACCTGTGGTGGATGAAAAAGCACTTGTGAGTGAAGAACCTGTGGTGTGTGAAGGAGTTTCGGTGGAAAAATCTGTGGGTGAAGAACTAGAGGTTGGGGTGCCTGTAGAAGCTTCTGTGGGTGAAAAACATGGGGTTGGGGTGCCTGAAGAAGATTCTGTGAGTGAAGAACTTGGGTGGGTAGAACCTCTGCTAATGAATTAGAAAATAGTGAAGATTCAGACTATGCTGATTTGTTCGATGAAGATTTTGCGGTGATGTTCATGAGGAGGTTAGAATTCTAAGAAAAGAAAAACAGGCTCCCAAAAAAAAGAGAAAAGAAAAAGAAGCTGCCAAAACAAAAAAGAGAAAAGAAAAAGCCTATAGGTCTGAAGGAGTTGATTTAGGAAAAAAAAGGAGTTGATTTGGGATATAATGAGTATTTGTTCAGTAAACAAAGTACTTTAGAAGGTAAGATAGGTGGAGATGAGTCATACTTTGATTCTGATAAGGCTGTTAGCTTTGAACTTGATAGTGATGAAGAAGTTGATGTGGAAAATGAGGTTGAACAACCTATAAGAAGAGAAAGAAAAGCAAGAAGAGCAAAAAGAAATAAAAATAGAGTTGTCTTTAATCCTACATGTCAGTTAATAGTTTGGGAGACTGGGCTTGCTTTTGAAAGTGTTAAATAGTTTAGAGAAGCTATTGCTAGATATTCAATTCAAGAACATGTTGAATTGGATAAATATGTTAATGAAGCAACTAGAGTGAGGGTAAACTGCACAGCTGTTATCCATGGTTGCTGTTTAGAAGTCATGATTCAAGAACTAGAGATTTTATGGTGAAGAATTATAATCTAGTGCATCAATGCAATGGCACAACAAAAAATAAACTGGTCAATTCCAAGTACTTATCAGAAAAGTACAAGGATAAAATTTTCTTACAGCCTGGCATTAGAGTTTTTCAATTACAAAATCTTGTAAAACAAGATTTGAAGGTGTATGTTGGGAGGACAGTAGCAAGAAAAACTGGAAACATTGTGTTGCAACAAATTATGGGTGATCATGTGGAGGAGTTTAAAATAATTTTGGATTATAGAGATGAGCTTCTAAGGACTAATCCAGGTAGCACATATATGGTAAGACTTAGTAAGGAAACATTTGAAGGTGGAAGAAAAATGTTTCAGTCATTTTACGTATGTTTTGATGCTTTGAAAAAGGCATTCAAGGCTGGATGTAGAAGATGTATTGGATTAGATGGTTGCTTTTTGAAAGGTGTTTCAAGTGGTCAATTACTTGTGGCTATTTGTAAGGATGGGAACAACCAGATGCTACCTTTAGCCTGGGTAGTGGTTGAAGTAGAAAACACTTTCACTTGGAGATGATTTATCAGAATCTTAAGGGATGATCTTGAGCTCGGAGATGAATTTAAATTGACAACAATTTCTGATATGCAGAAGGTATTTTACATTAAAGAATCTTTTTCTTGTGACTACATTATATATACTTTTAATATTTTTTAAATTTTCTTGCAGGGACTTGGCAAAGCTATTCAAGATTTTCTGCAAAATGCAGAACAAAGAATGGGCTAGACACATTCTAGCCAATTGGTCTAAAAATTAGAAAGGCATTGAAAGAAAAAACTATTTTTGAAGATGTGCCAAATCTATATTTGAGCAAGAATTTAAAAGAAATCTGGATCATATGGCCAAGTTGGAAAATAAAATCTGTGAGGACCTACTTTGGTACAATATAGAGAAGTGTTCTAGGGTGTACTTCAAGTACTTTAACTGTTATGATAGTGTTAATACCAACATAGCTGAAAGTTTTAATTCATGGATTTTGGGGGTAAGACACAAAATTATCGTAACAATGCTTGAAGAAATAAGGGTCAAAGTGATGAGAAGAATAGGAAAACTGAAGAAGTTTTTTGGTGCTTGAATAATTAATAATTCTCCAACGGCCCTAAAAGTGTTACAAGAGAACACAACAAAATCAATACAGTGTGAGCTTGAATGGAATGGAGAACATGACTTTGAGGTTAAAGACAGCTTAGGTAATATATTTAGAGTGAATCTGAGCAACAAAAGTTGTACTTGTAGATGTTGGATGTTTAGAGGCATATCCTGTTGTCATGCTATAGCTGCAATTCATTTTAGAAAGTTACGGCCTATTGACTATGTTGCACATTGGTATACTAAGGAGACTTACCAAAAGATATATAGTTACTTCATTCAACCAGTGACTAATATGAAAATGTGGCCATAGTCAGCCAATCTTTTTGTAACATGACAAGAGGTTAGAAAACTGCCAGGAAGACCTAAAAAGTTTAGGAGGAAGGAGCAGAATGAAAACAAGACTAATAAACTATCTAAAAAAGAGATGGACATGACCTGCAACATTTGTCATGGAAAGGGTCACAATAAAAGGGGTTGTCATTTGAATGATCAAGCTACCACAAGTAGAGGAAGGGGAAGATCAAGAGAGACATGTTCAGGAAGATCAAGTGTTGGATCTTCTATGGCTTCAAATGAATAAGAAATAGCTACAAAGAGGCCGCCAGGTCGAGCAAGAGGTTCTGCCAAACAGGTAATATCCCTAGTTAATAAGTTATTTCACAGTAGCATTTTTCTATTTGTATTTTTATGAAATTACATGTGTCATAGGCTAGTGTTGCTACTAGTGTCAATAAAAAAGGAAAAACGATCGATGTTGATGCTGTTGTTCCTGGTGTCACTAGAAGAGGAAGACAAGCACCTTTGAAAAGACCAAGAATGGTTGGAATGGGAATACTACATACACAAAGTGGTTTTACAATCCACAATGTAAGCTCTGTTAATTATTACATATTAGTCAATTTAAACTTATCAAACATCTAATACATATATTTTTGTGTTACTAGCCTGGGAAGCCTATGAGCTCCTCCATAGAGTCTGGAAATCTAGGGCCTCATAAACTAAGATCAAGTGTGAAATGGAAAGGAAAGTATGTAGTAACCCAACATGGTCTTCAAGAGATGAGAGAACAAAAAAGAAGCAGGATAATGTCCAAGGCTGCTGAAATGAATTAGTTGAGCCAAAACTCAACAACTTTCCATTAAATGAAGATGAGTGCATCCATTTTGAAGTACTGCAGCTGAAATGAAATAAGTAGAACCAGTGGTTTACTCATTTTTGGCTGTTTTGAAACCACTTACTCTTTTTTGTCTGTTTTGAAACAAGTAGGACTGTTTTGAAACCAATTACTGTAGCTGTGACTGCACTTTGTTGAACTTTTATGAAATTGTTGTAGTGATTGTACTGTTTCCAGTGTAGCAGCTGTGACTGCACTTTGACACCATGGTGGATTGTGTTGTGACAAGTACTAATTTGGTATAGTGATTTTGGTTAGTGATTTTGTGTATGGAAATGCAGCTGTGACTGCACTTTATTGTTTCTTTGTGAAATTGGTATAGTGAGATGCAATTGTGATAGTGGTGATAATAAAATGCCCGTGTATCTTGAACCAGCAACAGGTATATAGAACAGGGAGTTCATAGGCATCAAGCATATACAACAGTTATATAGCACAAACACAGTTTAAAATCACGTTGCTTTGTTCAATAAAGGCAAAAGGGTAGAAGAAAGGGCTAGGAAAAATCTTAGTTTAGAAGAGGTACTGAAGATCGAAGCCAGCAGCACAAACTTACGCAAACATGAAGAAGCACAGGGCACTATCCGAAACAAATCCCAGAATGGAAATCACAAGATGCAAAAATGAAGAGAGGAACTGGTACAAATTGCTCTCGAAATGCAAAGTAGCATACAGAGAACTGAGGCTATATCTTCTTCAATATAGAGATTTTGTGAAATGAACTATATTAAATTAATAGATCAATTCAAAATTCATTACCAAAGAGCCTACACCAAATTAATTACAAGACAAATACAACTACACAACACAAAAGAGGCTACATAACTTCAATGAACATTTCTTCACATATATAACCTGAAACCAATAGCTTATAACTATAAATACAACACAACAACAAATCACAACAAAGAGGATTGCATTATCCCTAGTTCTTTTCCTTTTCTTCTCCGTATTGTCATGCTCCGGGAGGGTACCCTAGGCGTAATTGGCAATCGAAGACTATTGCTAGTCCCCAAACGAACCACCTAGTCTCATCACATTCGTTCAATCAATTCATTAGAAGAAGATAACAAAGAAATAATGAACCATCAGTGGGCTATCAACTCTGTCTATCATAAAGAGTACAAAATAAAAGGGACAGTCTTAGTATAAAGAAGGGAAAAGGGGGAAAAGAACCCCAAACATAAACCATCATACGTTTATGTCTATGAAGCCTCTATAACTATTGTCTAAAAAGGTACCATGACAGGCCATGGCTACCACAATCAAGGAAATAACTCTAAATAGATAAAAGATAAATATGTCCTCTCAAAGCAAGAGAGGACTCACTAAGTCTATGTCTGGGGATCTGTGAACCTCGACGATTAGCCTACTGAAGTCCTCTATCTACAGAAGCTGCATCATAAAATGATGCAGCACTAAAGGGGCGTTAGTACATGAAATGCACTGTATGTAAAATGGGCTAAAGTAAATTATAATAAATGGCATCAACTCATTAATCACTCGACCTCAACTCAGAGTAAGGAATAAAGCTCTCGCACATCAAAATCAATCAAAACTCATGCTATCACATCAATATCGGAATACTATCATCAAGGGACTTATCTAGGATTTTCTAGGACCTACGCCTATCACCTATGAGCCGGTGATAGTACAACAAAGTGATGTCGTTACGGTATCCATCCAGTACCTTGTTGGGAGTGAAATGGCGTACATCGGGGGGTTATGATAACATCAAGTCCTATTTTGGGACTAAGGAAACATCTATTCTCACGGTCCAATGCTTTGATATACTGGCCACGTAGTTAATGAGTGCGAGTGAGACTCACTCTTACACATTTTCGATGCTCAATACTCCTCCCAGGACTCAACATGCTCATAAACATCAACATCAAAGTTTTCTCATCATTTAGTCTCTTTTGGACAAGGGCATCATCTCATCTCATCATCTCTCAAGTCAAGAATATTAGGATCACTCTTTAAAACTCATGTGTGACCTCCTAAAGGCTCTAAAGGACTCACATTCCATCAATTTCAGCAACATTATCATCAGTATTCACTCAAATCAAGATCCAGACCACATCAATCATGCATATATGTGTAATCTGGGTTCTAGACATCAATCCCTAGCTTCATTCATGGATTCTTTAGCAATTAAACATGCATATACATAATAGCTCAATAAATCAATTGAATAAATAATTAAAGTTATGATGGCCATCTACTTACGAAATTACATGCAGAATAATAGTAATTTTCAAGATAACATTTAAGAAAATCAGAACATAAACCTATCACTTACCATTTATCAATTTAATTCAATCATGGGTGTACATGGGAGAACAATCTCATGTTCTGGGTAGCCTTTACATACCTGGATTGAAGAATTATCAAGTCTCCTTCAAGAATTTGCAGCCAAATATAAAACCTTCCACTCTCTGTTCTTTTTTTTCTTAGAAACTCCCACGTAGAAACTTAAGAAAAAAGGGTTTTAGAAATACTTAATCAATAATAAATGACTTTTAAACACATTTTAGGACTTAGGAATAGGTTAGGAATACCTAAAATGCCCTTCCTGTAATTAATTTTTTTTAAAAAGAAATAATACACTGGTCTGCAACGCGCCAGGGGCACGGACCAGTGTATTTCGTGAAATTTCGAAAAATTTCAATTCCCGTCGAAAATAAAAAACAACCAAGTGTAAGTCCACTCCCCCTCCACGTTGCGCCAGGGGGGCAGATCAACACTGTCTAGGCATTAATTAGTAAAAAATATTTTTCGCTCCGGTTATTCTTAAATCAAATCGAGATCATTTTTTCACTCGATTTTCTGTACTGATCTCAAATCCGATCTCGGATTTCCCATCGGAGCGTTGGAAGACACGTTGCACGCATGATTACGTTTTAGGGGCGTTTCGATAATTTTACGAGATGTTACACCTTTCTTTCAACTTTTCAACCTCTTCTTCCAACTTTTTCAATTTCATATCCGAACAATTATCATCTTTCTTGAAATCTCTAGGCTTGTCAACTTCTTCAGAAGTCTCGATGTTGAACGACTTTTGAGAAGATTCCACTAAATTCTCAAGCTCACCAAATTTCTCTATTAGTTTTGGAATTACAAATTTGGACCTTGGATTAGTATTTTTCTTTATCCCTCCAACACCAAAACTTGCAAGATCTGGGGCCCTTTAATAACGAAACATTATGAACGAATTAATGGTCAATAAAAAATCTCAAACAACAAAAAGGACATGAATATATGACCAATATCAATTGACAAAATCTCTCTTTCTTTACCCCATAATAAGGACATGACTAATATCTTCTTCCGGGATTACTTTAAGTCTAAGATGTTTTTAAACGTACAATGAATCCATTGAACTTTCTCCTTCACAGTAGGATCGCCCTCCTCCATACAAAGTTTGGTCAAGTTAATTAATCGGCATTGTATACTACAATGTTCTGCAAAAAAAAATAAAAGACAATAAACAGAAGGGAGAAACCAAAAATCAATACAAATGCAATTGAATTTTACCCTTTTCTCAGAAGAATAATAACAAAATTTTTTCTTCAAAGATTCACCTACAAGCTTTGAACTTTTAAAATTTGAGGTGAAATAACTACAATAGAACAATTCTTTTCAGAATTGTTATATCGATTAATATGAGGAAGAGGAGAAGAGAATGAGCAAGAAAAGAAAATTAGGGCTTTTGAAATTGGTCGATTTTATGTTGCCCCCAATATATTTAGTACTTAAAAAAATTAATAACTTATGATTAACGCGCTCAAAAGACACTGCCACACACTCGCCTTGGGCTAGTGAAGGAAGGGTTGAAAAAAACGTGTTAAAACTTGTTAAGGGGGGTATTTAAACTCCTGTGTAGTTTAGGTACTAAAGTGAGCCGTGAAGCAAAGTTTGGAGGGGGGGAGGTTATGTATTATCCCTTTATTTTATCATCTTTTACGGATTGCATTCTTCCATTTAATGTTATTTTTAAGAAGTCATTTAATGCTATTTTTAAGGGGTCAGTTATTTATGAAATTTTTTTCATTTATTTATGGTATCTAATATATTATATATTATTTTTTAATTTATTCTCTTATTTATGATTTTTTTATATAATATTTTTTAGAATTGTTTTGTAGTCTCCATGATCAATGATCAATTTTTTTAATTTATATTATTATTTTTTATGGAGTATAAACTTGATATTAAAATGCACTAAACTATATTTATACTTTGATAGATTAATTGAGGTTCTGTATTATGTTGATATATATTTAAAAAAAGTTAGTAGTCATCTCCTCTAAATAAAATGTTTAATGTTGGTATAAAATTAGAAGTAATTTCTTCTATATGGTGTGTTTAATATTGGTATAAAATTAATTGTTACAAATTTATGAATTTGACATTAAAATGGACTAAAATATATTTATATTGGAAACTTAGTGAAAATTGTCAAGTTATGAACATGGTGGAAATTATTAATCATCTTGTCTGCCAAATGTCTGCCAAATATCTTGTACAATGATACCACCAAAACATCTTTTCTTGGTTATAAATAGCCAAGATCTTGTAACAATGGGATATAGACATTGCAGAGAAAGGAAATAGAAATACACGATACAATTTAGCAATATTCTCCTTCTTTGTCTTCCTTTCAGTTTCTTTAGTTTTTGCTTCTGTTAAATTTTATTCTAGTTAATTAAGTTTTACTTTTATAACACGTTATCAGCACGAAGCTCTATCCATTTAAAGCTATTTTAAACAGGTAACAAAGGAGGTAAGAATTTTATTTAATTAAATATTTAATATTTCAATGTTAAATGTATTATTCTTAATATCTCTAGAATAAATTGTTCATCATGAGCACTAGATGCTGAACTGTATTTGAATCAATGGGTCTGGCAGACACCATTAAAGATGACAATAAAGCATCTAGTCAAAACCGCGCCAAACCTTTGATATTTTTCTGCTACCATCTTGACGAGGGGTTAAAATTATAATATCTTATAATAAAAGATGTCCTAAAATTGTGGAAGAATATTAAAAAATGATACGAGCCACTTGAAGTTGGTCGTCCTTCCACAAATACATTAAAATTGTAGAAGAATCTTAAAGAATGATACGACCACCTGAAGTTAGTCGTCCTTCCACAAGTACGTTAAAATTGTGGAAGAATCTAAAAGAAATATTCAACTACCTAAAGTTGATCGTCCTTCCACAAACATGTCATGATTGGTTAAATCTAAGATTATTACATTTCAAAAATATAACTGAATATAAGCTTGAAAAAAAAAAGTGTGACGCCCCGGGAGGAGACCCAAGACGTGACCGGCACCTAGAGACTATTGCTAGTCCCAAAGTGAACTACTCGGCCTCATCACATTTATTCATTCATATATTCTACTAATCAGCGGAAAATATAAAAAAGTAAATGGACACATCATCATCTAGTCTCAAAAGTAATATTATAAATAAAAGGGCTAGTAGAAAGAAACTAGCTCAACACGTCTTAACATCAACATTCGACTCTAGTCCATGAAGTCTTTATCACTATTAAGTGGTGCCAATTACAGACTCATGACTACCTCAATCAAAATAAGGCTAATCAAATCTAACTCTAAAGCAGAATGAAATAAATATAATGAATCTTCTGAAGTAAGGGAGGCCCACCAATCAGCTGAACGTCTCAAATCTTCAACGCGCGCCTATTGACAATCTCCAAATCTTGTATCTACATCATGAAATGATGTAGTCCTAGAAGGGGGCGTCAGTACGTGGAATGTACTGGTATGTAAAATAGCTGAGTGAAATCAAAAAAGGTAGAATAATATAGAAACAATATTAACTCAATATAGAAATCAATTAACATGTCAAGTGTCTATCTAAAGAAAGAATAAAGAGTAGACAAGTCACCCATCAACCAATCAGCTTATCAATCAAATTAGACTCATCTCAGAGGGACTTATCTCAAAGAAACTCAACTCAACACATCTTATCTTATCTCGACTCAGAGGGACTCATCTCAACTCATCTCATCCTATCTCGAATCTCCTCTCAACTCATCTCATCTCGTCTCATCTCGACTCAGAGTACTCAGTTGAGGAACTTCTTGGGAGTTTCTCTTATCCGACAATAATTACTTATGAGCTAGTGATCATACAAAAATCACACTTATATTGCCATAGCCATCCCACACTTTCCAGGTAGGGGACGAATCGAATCTACTAGGGACCCCAACAATCCGTTAAGTCCTCTATTGTTTCAGGGACTCTATCTAGAGGAAACCATAATGAGATGTAATGGTTCTAATCCTAACCTACGTTTGGCTACGTAGTTTGACGAGTGCAAGTTAGAATAACTCTTACTCTTTCGGTGCTTGATACTTCTCCCATGACTCAATGCTCATAAAACAATCCATCCAGTCAATACATCTCAATTAATTCATCTCAACTCAGCCTTATGAAGGCTCTTATCATTCAACCAAACCATCTCAATCAACCTCATAGAGGCTAATCTTTCAGTCAGTCTCATAGAGACTCTAATCATCTCATCAATCGACATCTTAATCAACAGCTCAAGGATTTGAATAATCGTTAGAAAACAATCGAATAGACAAATCGTTAGAGTTCATTTGTGGAGTCTCAAGGACTATCAAGTTCTGTCAACTCATCATCATTCTCACATCTCAATCTCAATAACAATCATAATCACATTCTCAATTAAGGCTCTGGACTCAATCTCTATCTTCTTTGATACATGCTTTTAACCATTAACATAAAAGGTCTTATGCAATATCTCAAAAAAGTATTCAATTCAAGAAACAAGTTTATGATGATCATCAACATGTGAAAAATACATACATTTAATATAGTTTTCAAGAAGATAATCAACAAAATCATGCATATAGACTCAAGAACCTTCAATCAACCATCTAAGACCATTTATGGGGCACATGAGAGAACAATCTCATGTTTTCATTTAGCTTTACATACCTGGAAAGTTGATATTACCATCGAATTTTGATTAATACTAGCTTTCTTGGAGAAAATACTCGATCTCGGTAGTTCTTTTAGAGTGGAAGAACTTGGAAAGACATTGTTTGAAGAACTTCTCGTTGATTCTTGAATCCTTGATTTAGAATCTTTAGAGTTCTTGATGAAGAACTGTAATTCTTGAATAAGAAGAATCAATAAATCATTTCTTGAGATTCTTGAATTCGTTTTCTTGAAATCCTAAGTTACGATTTGAGATTCTATTAGAGATTCATGAATAGATGAAGAAATTTGGGTTGGATAGATTGAAAGTTATGAAGAATAATTCACCTTGATGATGAATCTTAAAAGCTAATCTCAACTTGATGACTTTCTTGATGATTCTTGAGCGTTTATATTTAGGAGTGAAGTAGAGGGTTTTTGATTATGAAAATTAACGTTTTATGCGTTTTGGGACTTTAAATAGACCCTCAAAGTTTTTAGGATAAAAGTACCCTCAAAATAACATTAAAAAACGTCATTTATCTCATCCAGAAAGGATCTGTGTTGGGTCCGCGACATGAAGCCGTCGTGCACCTTCAGACAACTCTGCAGGTCTTCAGTAAAATGGTCATAACTTTCTACTCCGAACTCGGATTAAGGCAAAATTGGATGCTTTGGAAAGCTAATTCGAATATCTTCGATTTGATATATTATGGGTCACCTAACTCATTATACTTTAAAAGATATGGTTATTTAAAGTTGACTCTTCTATCAACTCATACGAAAACTTAGTTGGTAGGAATTCTATGGACTTGACTTGATATAAAAGATATCTTATATTCGTTTATTAAACTTAAGAGGGGGTTGAGAATTGATTAGAATGTCCCTCAACAGATTTAAATTTTTTAAACTTGGTGGAATAATTCGGGATAACAGGTTCGCATCGCGGACTTGTCGCACACATGTGAATTTCAAAAATTTAATCCCGTCAAAAAATTGAGAAAATATATAAGTGTGGCTCTGCGATGGGTCCGTGTCACGGAGCTATCACTTACCCTCACTATTTTGGATCCGCGATAGGTCCGCGTCGCAGCTCTGTCGCGTACCCATACTGTTTTTGGTCAATTTTGTGAAAACTATTTTTCGACCCAGTTGCTCTTAAATCGGCTTGAGACCATTTTCTGACTCCATTTTTCGTGCTGATCACAAATCCAATTTCAGATTTTTCATCTGATCTTTGGAAGACGCATTACATGCACTTTCTAGGGGTATTTTGGTAATTTTATCGAGCATTACATCATCTCCCCCTTGGGATCATTCATCCTCGAATGATGAGTAAAGGTGGATACCAAGGCACGAATAGACTAAAAAATCATCTCAACATTCACATTTATCAATCAATCTTTCGGCTCCTCATTACCATCAATGATCTTTATTCAAACTCAAGAATAGACAATCAACTTAAGAAAAGACAATCAATTTAGCTAAGGGTAAGGACATTACCTTCAACATTCTCATCATTAGGTATAAATAATGATCAAGACTCCTTTCAATACTCAATCGACCAATCCGGACAGTCGCAAGTCACTCAGAATAGACAATCAATTCAAATCAAGAGTAGAGATACTATTTTAGACATTTTTAGCATCAAGCACGAATGGAATGTCTAAACTTAATCAATTCAAATCGTTTAAACACTTCGACAATCAGTCCTTCGAACTCAGGAAGGAAACCATCAACTCCAATCAAGAATGGGACCATCGATATATAAGACTCTATGTACAACTCGGAAGCTTAGCACCTCATCTCAATTGTGCTCCTCTTCATGACACTCTACTCTATCAACTTAAGCTTATAACTCTTATTCAACTCTCTACCTATCCACATCCTCTTATTCTTTTCAAGCCTACTTTTAATCCTCGAGGTGCTACCCTTAAGATGATTATATTCATACAAAGCTAACCATCAATACTTAGCTCTATACTTCCACAGGGTTTTTTTATTAAAAAATCACTAGTCCTCTTCATTACTTCACCATCATGAAGTCTTCGATAGTATGTCATCATTACTCACATAATAATAACCACACATTTAAGCCTATCACTCTAACCACTTCAACTCTATCTTAGAATTTTCAAGCCTACTTAGCACATCTACCTCCTCCATTCAATGAACTCCCACTCAAAGACACACCATCATACTCTTACCTATCTATTGCACATCATCAGATCTTATCTCTCTCCTCCTCCCTATCTTTATCCCTACATAACACAAGTACAACATCAATGTCATAATAAGAATGTATTCACTCCTTGTCATCTACCCTCATTCTCCGTCTACTACTATCAACATCACTATTTTGACCAACGGGAACTCGTCATCTCTACATCCTACCATCAATAATGGCATAACAAGCTGAAGGTTAGTTCATACGTAAGATAGCATCATAATGAAGAACTGTTACTATCAACCATCACTCCTCTACTATCATCGACATTTCTATCAAGACATGGGAAGAAAAGGATCACTCAAAGAACCTAGAATGAATGATCATTAGCACGACTCAATTGAGAAATCTTATCTGAGGACATTCATAATGAAGTATAATCTCCCTTATCTATCAAGACTCATTCTGAGTTCACAAAATTAAATGTGGTGTAAAACTCATGTCGTATCTCATTCAACATAGGGGTGGAAACACTTAGATCCATGGGGTCAGATCAAAATTAATAAATGAAGTCATCACCTTCCACCCTCACAATTCAACATGAATAACAATCAACAAGTGGTATATAGGACTAGGCTATAGGCATGGTAGTTGTATACCAGATGGGAATAGAGTATCATCTTCGCTGAAGTATAAGGAATATACGAGATGGAAAAATTAATATCTCATCCAAATCAACCTATCACCATGGAACACTCAAGATCTACTTCGATCTATCACATCACCATCTCCCCCTTATCTCAAGGGTCATCTCTCAAGTTTAGCGAATCAATTTCATCTACTAGGCCATAAGCGTATACCTCTACCCGATCGAGGAATCACTATTCACAAGAATAGACGTCTTAAACTCTTCTATCAGACTATAGTCGCATAAATAAATTAGCCACTAAGGCTCTGTTTAAAGATACCACTCTTAGCTTCCTCTTGTCTCTATGGGAATCTCTCTCTCTATTTGCTACTCTTAATGGTGCACATAACCACTTTTCATAACTCTTACAATCTAGCCTCTTTTTTTTATTTGCTAATGCTCAGCTCTTATGCTCCCATAAACTCATTTTTATGAGACTTAGATTATAAGGGAAAAACTCGTCATCGTCTATCCATATGTTTCAATCAGCTTAGTTGCTCGGGATGACAAGGAATATTTACCTCAGCCTACTCCATATTGACAACTCAAATATACTATCTAGATTCTTATAGCGGTGATACCTTAGAACTTTACACATCTTTACACAATCATGGGTGCACATCTCGAGTCACTTCTTATCTATTGAGCTATCCTCGTTTCTTTCGTCTTACCTAAAGGGCACTTATACTCTGCCTATAACATCACTTTCCTTACAACTCAGTATCATTCACCTATTCAGTCATATCTCCTTATCTGACTAAGGCTCATAACTCAATGAATCTCATGAACTCTCACTTAAAATTCATAAGCCTAGTTTAGATCTATTTTATTGAAAGCACTCTTTTCCCCTATTCAACATTTACGCTTCACCCTCAATAGTATGAATACTACAATATCTCAACATAACTTCCTTCTAGTTTGAGCACGCTCTATCACATCATAATAATCATAGGGTACTCATCACCTTCTTCATCAAACTTATGGCAATCGACTTATCACCTCATTACTTACCTAATAGGTACATAACTCTAACTACAAGACTCAATTATCCATAACTCTTTCTATCTCGTCCTTTTCTTTCCATCATCATCCTTCTAACTCTGCATGATTCAATACTACTTAGGGTTTATAAGATCTCACATCTCACTCCTAAGTGGTAGCATTGAACTCTTTGGAGATACAAATTTCTCTCTCATGGGTAACATCGAAAATAAGTTTTGAATAAGAGGGTCTGGGTACATCTAGAGCTAACTCAAATGCATGATTCATATGAGCAATAGTGCACTCTTTCTAGTCAATCAACTTAGCACACTAATTGGCTTCTCTCAAGACTAGTGCAGTCTCTCTACCATTTTGATTGCTTTACCGTGGGTGATCTCATCAGTAAGAGTTTGAACATTACTATTTTTATCATCTCGTGGGTAAGGCATAGTCAAAAGGTTTAGAGCGTTGCACAAATTATCATAGACTTCTTAGGAAATAGCTCTATCGCACGATTTAGAATTTGAAAGAAAGGAAACAATTCCTAAATGTCCTATAGCCTCCAAATTATGGATGTGGAGCTCTTCACACCAATAATAAGAACTCTACAAGACATGACTTCATAGACTCCCTAGGACACTTGAACTCGTGCTCTGATACCATGTTTGTCACGCCCCGGGAGGGGACCCAAGACGTGACCGACACCTAAAGACTATTGCTAAGGCGAACCACTCGGCCTCATCACATTCATTCATTCATATATTCTACTAATTAGAGGAAGATATAAGAAAGTAAATGGGCACATCATCATCTAATTTCAAAAGTAATATTATAAATAAAAGGGCTAGTAGAAAGAAACAAGCTCAACACGTCTTAACATCAACATTCGACTCTAGTCCATGAAGCCTCTATCACTATCAAGTGGTGCCAATGACAGACCCATGGCTACCTCAATCAAAATAAGGCTAATCAAATTTAACTCTAAAGCAGTACAAAATAAATATAATGAATACTTTGAAGTAGGGGAGGCTCACCAATCAGCTAAACGTCTCAAATCTTCAACATGTGTCTATTGACAATCTCCAAATCTTGTATCTACATCATGAAATGATGCAGTCCCAGAAGTGGACATCAGTACGTGGAGTATACTGGTATGTAAAATAGCTGAGTAAAATCAAAATAGGTAGAATAATATAGCGACAATATTAACTCAAAATAGAAATCAATCAACATGTCAAGTGTCTATCTAAAGAAAGAATAAAGAGTAGACAAGTGAACCATCAACCAATCAATTCATCAATCAAATTAGACTCATCTTAGAGGGATTCATCTCAAAGGAACTCAATTCAACTCATCTCATCTCATCTCGACTCAGAGGGACTCATCTCAACTCATCCCATCTCGACTCAGAGTGACTCATCTCAACTCATCTCATCTCGACTCAGAGTACTCAGTTTAGGAACTTTCTGGAGTTTCTCTTATCCGACAACAATCACTTATGAGCCAATGATCATACAACAATCACGTTGATGTTGCCACAACCATCCCATACTTGCTAGGTAGGGGATGAATCAAATCCACTAGGGACCCCAACAGTCCGTTAAGTCTTCTATTATTTTAGGACTCTATCTAGTGGGAACCACAATGAGATGTAATGATTCTATCCTCACCTATGTTTGGCTATATAGTTTGACGAGTGCGAGTTGGAATATCTCTTACTATTTCGATACTCGATACTCCTCCAATGACTCAATGCTCGTCAAACAATCCACCTTGTCAGTACATCTCAATTGACTCATCTCAACTCAACCTTATGAAGGCCCTCATCATTCAATCAAACCAATCAAACCATCTCAATCAACTTCATGGAGGCTAATCTTTCAGTCAGTCTCGTAGAGACTCTAATCATCTCATCAATGGACATCTCAATCAATAGCTCATGGATTTGAACAATCATTAGAGAATAATCAAATATACAAATCATTAGAGTTCATTTGTGGGGACTCCAGGACTATCAAGTTCTGTCAACTCATCATCATTCTCACATGTCAATCTCAATAGCAATCACAATCACATTCTCAATCAAGGGTCTAGACTCAATCCCTATCTTCTTTCATGCATGTTTTTTACTATTAACATAAAGGGTCTTATGCAATATCTCAAAAAAGTATTCGATTTAAGAAACAAGTTTACGACGATCATCAACATGGGAAAAATACGTACATTTAATATAGTTTTCAAGAATATAATCAAGAAAATCATGCATATAGACTCAAGAACCTTCAATCAACCATCTAAGACCATCTATGAGGCACCTGAGAGAACAATTTCATATTTTCGTTTAGTCTTACATACTTGAAAAGTTGATATTACCATTGAATTTTGATTAGTATTAGCTTTCTTGGAGAAAATCCTCGATCTCGGTAGTTCTTTTAGAGTGAAAGAACTTGGAAATATATTGTTTGAAGAGTTTCTCTTTGATTCTTGAATTCTTCATTTAAAATCTTTAGAGTTCTTGATGAAGAACCCTAATTCTTGAAAAAGAAGAAGAATCGATAAATCCTTTCTTGAGATTCTTGAATTCATTTTTTTGAAACCATAGGGTACGATTTGAGATTCTATTAGAGATTCATGAATAGTTGAAGAAATTTGAGTTGGACAGATTAAAAGTTATGGAGAATAACTCACCTTGATGATGAATCTTGAAAGCTAATCTCAACTTGGTGACTTTATTAATGATCCTTGAGCATTTATGTTTAGGAGTGAAGGAGAGGATTTTTTTATTATGAAAAGTAACGGTTTATGCGTTTTGGGACCTTAAATAGACCCCCAGAGGTTTTAGGATAAATGTACCCTAAAAAAAATTAAAAAAAGCCATTTATCTCATCCAGAAAGGGCCCGCATTGGGTCCGCGACGCGGAGCTGTCGCGCACCTTTAGATAGCCCTGCAGGTCTTCAGTAAAATGGTAATAACTTTCTACTCCGAACTCGGACTAAGGTAAAATTGGATGTGTTGGAAAGATAATTTGAATATCTTTGATTTGATATATTAGGGGTCACCTAGCTCATTAAACTTTAGGAGATATGATCATTTGAAGTTGACCCTGCTATCAACTCATACGGAAACTTATTTAATAGGAATTCTTTGGACTTGACTTGATGTAAAAGATCTATTATATTCGTTTATTGAACTTGAGAGGGGGGGGGGGGGTTGGGAATTGATCAAGATGCCCCTTAAAGATTTAAAATTTTTAAACTTGGTAGAACAAGTCGGGATAACAGGTCCACGGTGCGGACTTATCGCGCACATGTGAATTTAGGAAATTCAATCCCGTTGAAAAATTGCAAAAATATATAAGTGTGGATCCGCGATGGGTCCGCGTCGCAGAGCTGTCGCATAGCCTCACTATTTTGAGTTCGCGATAGGTCCACGTCGCGGCCCTGTCACGTACCCTTATTGTTTTTGGTCAATTTTTACTAAAATTATTTTTTACCCAGTTGCTCTTAGATTGGGTCAAGACCATTTTCTGACTCAATTTTTCATGTTGATCACAAATTCAGTCTCGAATTTTTCATCCAAGCTTTGGAAGACGCATAACACACACATCTCCATTCTTAGGGTAATTTGGTAATTTTACCGGGCATTACAAAAAGAATTCTCCACATTACTTCCGTAAATATGCTCCAGCAGCAGCAATATCACAGTATGAAATTTACTAAATATTTTGAATTGCTTTCTCACCTTCTTATTGCTGAAAGACACTATGAATTATTAATGAAGTATCATGATAGTCGTCTCGTACCGAGACACGATCAACAATTTAAAAGAAATGAAAGAAAAGCCAGAAGTTTTTCTAAAGAAAAATTCAAAAAGCATATGTCACAAATGTGGAGGTAAAAGGCACTGACCAAAGACATCGGTTATCTAAACGCCTTGTTCAGCTATATCAGACATTATTAAAAAGAGACAAAATCCAAAGATAAACTTTATGTCTGAAAGTAATATAGAACATATGCATCTGGATTTAACGGACTACTTAAATTTACCCAAAGCAAGTTTTAATATTGATGGAAATATGAACATTAATAAGCCTGACAATATTTAAAATAATTTTATCTGATTGTTTCACTTCTATTTTTATGTATGAATTCATAGTTTTATAACTCATGTAAAATGGATAAAATCACGTCTTTCTTATTATGATATTTATGCAAGATTTTTCATTAAAAACATATGAGATCTAAAATAAATATTCATTTAATTACTTTCTCTTTAAAAGGAATGAATATGCCTCAAATTTTATTTGGATTAATAATCATCTGTGAAGATATTTGTGTAATTGATAGTGGAACAACTCATGCAATTTTTAAAAATGAGGAATATTTTACTACTTTACTTAGAAAAAAGGCAAATGTTTCTACAATATCTGGTAATGCAAAAATAATTAAAGGCTCCGGAAGAGCTACTATATTTCTGTCTAAGGGGACAAAAATTGTTATAGAAAATGCATTGTTCTCTTCTAAATCCTCGAGGAATCTGCTAAATTTTAAAGATATCTGCAGAAATGGATATCATTTTGAGACACTAAATGAAATGAATGTTGAATACGTTAGTATAACAAAGAGTGTCTCTGGCCAGAAATATATTTTGAAAAAATTATCGACTTTATTGTCTGGCCTATATTATGCAAAAATTTATGCCAGTGAAGCACATTCGATCGTAAACCAAACGTTTACTGATCCAAAAACTTTTGTGCTATGGCATGACCAAGTAGCTCATCCTGGATCAATAATGATAAGACGAATTATTAAAAATTCCACTAGTCATCCACTAAAGAACCTGAAGATTCTTGCGAATGGCGAATTTTCATGTGTTGCTTGCTATCAAGGCAAATTAATTGCCAGACCATTGACCCTAAAGGTCAGCATCGAATCCTCGAGATTTTTGGAACGTATACATGGGGACATATGTGGTCCGATTCACCCACATAGTGGAGTGTTTAGATATTTTATGGTCCTAATAGATGCATCATAAAGATGGTGTCATGTGTGCCTGTTATCATCCCGCAACTTGGCATTTACGCAGCTACTGGCACAAATAATAAGATTAAGGGTGCAATTCTCAGATTATCCAATTCAATCTATTCGTCTTAATAATGGGGATGAAATTTATATCCCAAGCTTTTGACCATTACTGCATATCAATTGGGACAAAAATTGAACATCCAGTAGCTCATGCTCATACTCAATTGCAGAATCATTTATTAAGCGCCTAAAATTGATAGCAAGACCACTAATTATGAAATCAAAATTACCCGCTACCATGTGGGGTCATGCTATCTTACATGCAACAACACTTGTACGTCTCAAACTAATCAGTTATAATAAATATTCTCCATCACAATTAGTATTTGGTCAAGAACCAAATATAGCTCATCTACTAACTTTTTGATTGTGCAGTATATGTGCCTTTAGCACCACTACAACGTACTAAGATGGGCCTACAATGGAGGTTAGATATATACTTTGGGTTTGATTCATTCTCCATAATTCTATACCTTGAATCATTGATAGGATATTTATTTACTGCTAGATTTTTCGATTGTCAGTTTGATGAAATAATTTTCCCGCAAATAGGGGGAGAGAAAAAGAAACCCTAAAAAAAATTAAAGAAATTGCGTGAAAAGTCTCATCACTATCTCATTTTGATCCATGAACATGCATGTGTGAGCAAGAGGTCCAAAAGATCATCACTTATGAAAAATAGCAAATTAAATGCCAGATGCATTTAATGATTTGAAACGGATAACTAAGGCACAAAACCCATGCAGTGTATGTGCCTATCCAGATTGATATCCCAAAAAGATTATCTGCTAGTATCATAACTTCTGAATCTCAAACACGCCTAAAGCGTGGTAGACCAATGGGTTCAAAAGATAAAAATCCTAGAAAAAGAAGCATAAAGAATAATAAAGATGATACTAAGAAAGAACCTCCTGAAGAAGGTCAAGACTTGAGAAATCCTGATATTCCTGAAGAAATTAGTGAACTCGAGACTCACGTGAATGAAAAACTTCTGATAAGTTCTACTAGTTATGAGATAAATTTAGATCGATCGAAAGTTACAGTGGATAGTGTTTTTGCATATAACATTGCACTTAACCTCATGCAAAAGAGTGAGGATATTAAGCCTAAATCTATCGAAGAATGTCGACGTAGAGATGATTGGCCTAAATGGAAAGAAGCAATTCATTCTAAGTTGAAAATTCACTCTTTAAACGTAAGGTATTTGGACTTGTAGTCCAAATCCCTGATGGTGTAAAATTGATTGGCTATAAATGGGTTTTTGTGCGAAAATGAAATGAAAGAAATGAAATTGTAAGATATAAAGCACGTCTTGTTGCACAAGGATTCTCTCCAAGACCCGGTGTCAATTATGATGAAACATATTCACCTATTATGGATGGAATAACTTTTCGATATTTCATCAGTTTAGCTGTACATGAAAATCTTGAAATACATTTAATGGATGTAGTTACAGGTTACCTATATGGTTCACTTGACAGCAAAATTTACATGAAAATCCCAGAAGGATTTAAATTGCCTGAAGCATGTAATAAGTCTTGAGAAATATTCTCAGTCAAATATTAAAGATCATTATATGGTCTGAAACAATCAGGACGTATGTGGTACAATCGCCTTAGTGAGTACTTGATAAATGAAGGATATATAAATGAAGTCATTTGTCCATGTTTCTTCATTAAGAAATCAGGATCGGATTTTATAATACTCGTTGTTTATGTTGATGATATAAACCTCATTGGAACTCCTAAAGAGGTCCAAAAGGCAATTGAATATTTAAAGAAAGAGTTTGAAATCAAAGATCCCGGAAAGACAAAACTTTGTCTGGATTTACAAATTGAAAATTTAGCAGACATAATTTTTGATCATCCATCTGCCTATACTGAGAAAATCTTAAAACGATTCTATACGGACAAAACACATCCGTTAAGTACTCCAATAGTTGTTAGATCACTTGAAGTGAATAAAGATCCATTTCGTCCTCTAGAAGAGGATGAAGAACTCCTTGGTCTTGAAGTACCATATCTCAGTGCGATTGGAGCACTTATGTATCTTGCTAATTCAACTAGACCTAACATAACATTTTCTGTTAATTTGCTAGCAAGGTATAGTTCTTCCCCAGCACAAAGGCATTGGAACGATATCAAGCATATTTTGCGATACCTAAAAGGTGTAATTGATATGGGTTTGTTTTATACTAACAAATACTATGCAAATCTTGTTGGTTATGCAAATGCAGGTTATTTATCAATTCACATAAAGCCCAATCTCAAACAGACTATTTGTTTACATTTGGGGGAACTACTATATCATGGTGATCTACAAAGAAGTCTGTCGTTGCTACTTCTTCAAATCATGCGAAATAATAGTAATCCATAAAACAAGTAGGAAATGTGTGTAATTGAGATCGATGATACATTTCATCCAAGAGAAGTATGGACTGAAAAATAATGTTAAAGTACCCACTATCATATTTGAAGATAATATCGCGTACATAACTCAATTAAAAGGTGGCTTCATAAAGGGAGACAGAATGAAACACATTCATCAAAGTTATTTTTCACACACGATCTTCAAAAGAAAGGTGAAATTGATGTACAACAAATTCTTTCAAGTGATAATCTTGCAGATTTATTCACTAAGGCATTATCAACATCAACATTCGAGAAGTTAAGATATAAGATTGGAATGCGCCGTCTCCAAGGTATTAAATGAAGCTTTCATCAGGGGGAGAAAATGTGTATTGTACTCTTTTTCCCTTAGCCAAGATTTTTTTTCCCACTGAATTTTTCCTGGCAAGGTTTTTAACGAGACAGCTAATGATCACCTAAAAATTTTCTATTACATAGACAATTTAGGGGGAGTATTGGAAACTTAGTGGAAATTGTCAAGCTGTAAAAATGGTGGAAATTACTAATCATCTTGTTTGCCAAATATCTTGTACAGTGATACCACCAAAACATCTTTTCTTGGCTATAAATAGCCAAGATCATGTAACAATGAGATATAGATAGTGCAAAGAAAGGAAATAGAAATACACGAATACAACTTAGCAATATTCTCCTTCTTTGTCTTCCTTTCAATTTCTTTAGTTTTTGCTTCTGTTAAATTTTATTCTAGTTAATTAAGTTTTACTTTTATAACAATTTATACTTTGATAGATTAATTGAAGTTTGTATTACGCTGGTTTATATTTTAAAAAAAAGTTAAAAATTCAATAAAATTTTTGAAAATAGAAGAAGTTGATTTATGTGTATTAAATCGATATATATTTGGATTTCATTAAAATATACTTGGTACAATTACGTGTAAACATTATATTGATATCAATTTATACATCATTAAGATAATTCAAAGAATAACTTTATGTTTAGTTTATGTGTATTAAATCAATATAAATGCGAATTTCATTAATATTTTGAAGAACTAATTTTATGTTTGAAGAAATGATTCTACATGTGTATTAAATCAATATAATTTTGGATTTCATTAAGATATTGCAATTTAATGTATTAATCTATTTGGAATATCTGGATCGGAACAAAATCAGTTTTTATACTGTATTTTAAATTAGTTATGATCGACATCATAAATAAAGGACCAAATAAAAAAAATACAAAATATATTAGACACCATAAATAAATGTAAAAAATTATAAATAACTGGCTCGTTAAAAATAACATTAAATGATGTATGCGATCCGTAAAAATAATTTATAATCAAAATAAAAAATAATTTTGAATCTCTAATAATCTTGATCAACTATAATCAAAATAAATAACTAGAAGAATACCAAAAAATATAGATAAGTTTCTTTTACTTTTATATTGGAATTCATTCTGTATTATCTTTTTTATTGTTAATTAAAATTTGCCAGGTGAATAATCTAAAATATTTTTTTTTAAATAAATCATTAATATATCAAAAAAATATACTAGGAATGAAAGAAAAAAAAGAAATATATTGTATGAAACTTGATTATTATAAATAGTTATAGCATTTCAATTTACTAGGCGATATTTATGAGATGTGCATTTAATCAATTTTAGATTCTTTAATTAAGGAAGTAATAGTTGTCAGCTATCTATTAAAATCTAGATAATTCTGTCAATACTAATAATAAGTAATATATTTATCATTTATGAAAATTTCTCAATTTATAATAATAGTGTTGAATAATGCCTGTCTTAGTATTGGTATATTAGTTAGAATTTAGACTTTGTGTATTGTCAGTGTATAAAATCTTTTACTCTATTAGGTAAATAAAATAATTATTATTAGATTTATATAATTAAAATATAAGAAAGAATATTAAAACTAGAATCCTAATTGTACTATAACTAAATTAGTTATTACTTCCTTTTAGAATATAAATTAAATTGTTATTAAAGAATATTCAGATGTATTTTACAATGAAGAGAATGATTTTATTTGTAGGAAAAAAATTGACTTGGTCTCCAAGTAGAAAATTAACCTGGTCTTCAAGTAGGATTCCTAACTCTTAAAAAAATTCATAGAATAGACATTCAGTACAAATAAAATATATTTATAACACTCCCCCTTGAATGTCTGTTAGCTAGACTATGTGCCTCGTTAAATCCTTACTAGATAAAACTCAATGGAAAAAAGATTCTGGTGAAGAAAAAAGAGTACAATTATCTAATAATACACATTTTGGATGCCTCATTAAAAACCTTACAAGGAAAACCCAATGGGATAAAAACCTTATGAGGGAAAAGAGTACATCACTTATTAACTTCCTCTAATGAGAACATCAATCCAAAGACTTGAATCTTCGCATCTCAATTTTGTGCTCCAACTTCTTGAAAGTTGCAATTGGTAGAGATTTGGTGAATAAATCAGCCACATTGTCAGTCGAACAAATCTATTTCACATTTATATCACCATTCTTTAAGAGCTATATGTATAAAAAAGTTTTAGCGAAATGTGCTTTGTTCCCTTTCTTTTTATGAATCCTCCCTTTAGGATCAAAGGGTTTTGCTAGTTTCGTACTTCAACTTCTTTAAGTAAACAATATATTGCTTTTTGAAAACTCTTCAAGAGTTTCAATTCAAGTTATCAACTTGCATAATAATATGAAAGATTCTTGATTAATTTGATCAATATGAGGATTATAAATAAGTTTTTCAAGAACTTGTATATGCTTCATGCATTTTGAGTCCTTCAAATATTTTCATATCAATTTTATCCCGTAACAATATTTAATATTAAATGCATGACATTTTCTAGTGTCTAGATTACTTTTTGAAAACTCTTCAAGAGTTTTAATTCAAGTTATCAACTTGCATAATAATATGAAAGATTCTTGATTAATTTGACCAATATGAGGATTATAAATAAGTTTTTCAAGAACTTGTATATGCTTCATGCATTTTGAATCCTTCAAATACTTTCATATCAATTTTGTCCCGTGACAATATTTAATATTAAATGTATGACGTTTTCTAGTATCTAGATTGCAAGTCAAATAAGTTTTACGCTTACCAAGATGCATCATTTCACTTGATAATTAGAGCATGCTTCAATATACCATAGGATTTAGATCCTCATAATCTTTTATAATATTGCACTTATTGTATTAAAATATCATCGATAAAATATCTCTTTTTGTTGATTTACAATTCGACATAACTTGTTGAGATCTCATCACTTGATTATTTTCAGGTAGCTACCCCTCTCATGAGGTTTCATGAAGTGTTATGTCGTAAGCTCTTCAAGAGCATATTGTTTCTTAATTATGACCGTTTTTATCATTTGCTCATTTTCTTTCGAGAATTATATTATTTGGGATCATTTTCATGCTTCGTGCATGTCATAGACCCTATCTTTCAGGGATATTCAATAAGAGCATTTCAACTCTTAATTTATTATTATCTCCTTCTTATGTTAGACAAACTAACATATATTCCAATTTATCTTGGAGAATCTATCTTTTATGCATCAAGGTATATTTATTAATTATATACCGCATATTAAAATTATTAGATGAAAATAATATAGTCCCTGACTATAAATCAATTAAGGAGAAATTGATCATAATGTATCAAATTGATGCATATTTTTGTCTACAATTTGTCATATTTCAGACCATGAAGTTTTGCTCTCATAAGAAATGATTAACCATTTATATAATGCATTTAGTGTCAATCAACTTGGATATTTATCAATGTTATCAAGATGAATTGTCTTGATTACATATTGTGAAAGTTGTGCTCTTAACTTAATTATCTTGCACAAATAATTTTACGATTGTCAAACTTCAAGTTGACAATAAATGCACATGTGATTATCTTAGTAATACATCTATTTATAATATCACATGGTAGTGAATGGGCCCATATTCACCTTTCATACTTTCAGAATTTAGGGAATTCAATTCCAATATTAGTTGATCCAATCAACTTATCATGAGAACAAATAATCTTAAAGAATCTTTTATTTCTTCAGTATATGTCTAATGAGTAAACTTCAAGTTTACCATGACATGTGTGTTTTGCTATAGAAAATTTTTGATTTACTATTACATGAACAAATTTCAGATTCCTTACTGGGGGAGTAAATTTCAACTTCATTTTTTATCAACTACTCTACTTCTCGTAGAGATGAGTTTTGATCCTTTTTAAATTTATAAATGCATCTGACATTTGATTTGCAATTCTTTCATATGAATAATATTTTGTACTTCAAGCTCACATATAGAAGCACATGAATCAAGATGAGACAATGATGAATTTTTTCATAAAATATTTCTTTTAATATCATTATCTTCTCCTACTAATTTTGGGAAAAGTGTCTCATTAAACAAAAATCTGCAAATCAAGCATTGAACATATCTCTAGTTAATGGTTCAAGATAGCAAATAATGGAGGGTGATTCAAACCCATATATATATTCCTTATCTTCTTTGGGATCCCATTTGTGTTCGATGTGGTGGTGTGACAGGTACATATACAACACATCCAAAATTTCTTAGATAGAATATATTAGGTTTTTAACCCAAAATTGACTGATTTGAGATGAATAAATGTTGTAGCATGCAAAATTGCATGACCCTATTGATGTCGCCCAAGTTACACCTCCTTTTTAGAGGACAAAGCTATCGCTGTCAAGAAATAGAAATTAACCAAGGTTAGAGTTGAACTCACAAGGAATATATAGACTTACAAAAATTCACCAATATGTAATTCAAGTAGTTAACTAACTCAATCTCTCAAGGAGGGGGAGGGGTGGTTTGCAATAATCAATGAGAAAAGTAAACTAGCTAACTATTACAAGAGAAAAATTAATAATAGAGAGAAACTAGGGTATTGTGTTCCCCATGATTCCCCAACTCAGTATCACAGATAACCTAATTCCTGTCTAGTGTATAGCATACAGGACGGTAATTTAAGTTCACCAAGCCCTTTGATCAAAGGTGAGAGGTGAATTTCACTATGCGACTTGGCCCATCTCCATAGTGTGCATTACTAATCATTACCTATTAGTCCCAATACAACCTCCCCTTAGCCAGTTTGGTTAATTAGATGAGAACACATTAATCGAATCATGTTAATTAATCTCTTTTTCTATTCATTACTACTTTGGTCCAGTCAGTAACACTAGGCAAGTTCTTATGTTGGCCACCACTAGAAAACATGCAAAACGAAGAGAGTTAATTAATACATACATATACACTTTTCAAGAATTATGAATTATTTAGTTTTACGTTGTCAGTTCTGCATGATTCCCACAACCCTAGTTGTGGA
>JAABOM020076638.1:0-33816 GCA_011800125.2 Solanum clarkiae | reverse complement strand
TAAGTAACTCATGCTTATATAGGATATCATATGTGTAGAAGAGACCAAGCTAGATTTCCAAAGTACAAACCCCTTGGAAGGGTGATGATGATCTCACCCATCACCCTGGCGTCTGAGATACAAACCCCTCAACTAGCTTGATTATGATTGCACCCATTACCCTAGTGTTTGAGATACAGCCCCCTCAATTAGGTTAGTGGCAATGTCACCTACCCCTGGTGTTTGAGGCACTAACAGCTCAACTCGGTTACCTGGGCTCTTAGGCCCCCCGGACCAGGAATGTTCTAATGCAATACTTTATATAGAATATATCATATGCACAAGTTCTTTTCATTATCATATAGTAATTTATGTCATATCTCATGCTTTAGACCCTCAATTCCTCAAGAAACCACATCCGGAAATTTTATCAAACACTTATAGGGTGTGTAATGCTATTGTAGAACCATGCATTTAAAGAGTGAAATCATTCTAGTAAATTCAGTGTAAATACTTCGAAAGATACTTGGTAACACCCTCAAGCAATAAACATCGAAACTATTCACTAATACTTTCAATAGATCTTAGGTTTATAGCTCAAAACATGGTAAAACAGTCATAATTTCATATGCTCAAACGTAGTGTGCTGTGATTTTGATAATAATCAAGACCCATGAATAAATCACCTTTATATCATGCAATTTGTAAGAAAAGGAAGCTTAGGCATCATGGGTGAAAGGAACCCACGAAAGAAACCCACATACCTTAGCTTTGGAGAAACTCTTAGTGATGATTGAAAATGGAGGCTTGAAACTTGAAGAAAATCCTTAGATCTGGAAGGGGTTTTGAGACTTGAATTTAGGAGTGAAAAATATGGCTAAGTGTTTGAGTGAGTATTGGGGAATGTTTAGGAAGATATGAGGGTGAGATATGGCTAAGGATAGGTAAATACACATTTGGGAATGCTTAGGTCCAATACATAAAAGTCTTGGACCAAGTTGAAAAAAAACAGTCTAAAACATATGCACCTGCACGTCGCGGAAGCGGTGCACTTTACTCACTATTTTCAGGCCACTTGGAAAATTAATAATATGATGCAATTGCTTAAAAATCAAGGTTAAACCCTTTTATCCCTAAGTTTGACGCCCTAAACAAGAATATGAAGTCGGATTTTCGATATCACACACGAATTTTGAGATATATGGAAATTACGATTTTGGGCACTTCCGAGGCAAATTTTCGAGCAATTTTTGGGGTTGTTTCAACTACAGGTTCAAAAATTTATGGAAACATAAGAAGCATGGAATCAATCCATGCCAAGTAAAATATCAAAATCAACCATGGAAAGCTCTACTAAATCACAAATTATAACTTTATATATGATGGACATGGGGCAACACCTATAGACTTTTTGTGTAAGAATGGACTCACCAATGGGTGTGCTAACTTCATAAAGATTAACAAGACTTTTGTAACATACATGAAATCTATTATAAAGAAGTGGTATGACAAAATACAAATTTTGTCAACAGTGCATAAGAATCAAAATCACAAACTTTCAACATACCGGTAACTACATCTGATGCTTCTTACACTTCTTGACGACAATGAAGGGCATAAAACCTACTAGATTTTTAGGCTCCTTGTTCTTGTCCACCTTGAACATGAGGCTTTGCATTTCCACTCTTACAATCTCTTGCAATAACCGAGCTTACCATAATTGTAACAAACACCACGGCCGGCCAGACATTCACCCTTATGAAGCTTTCCATACTTTGTATAAATTGGAGAAGCTTATGCACCCTGATGTCACGCAAACTACACCTCCTTCTTGAGGATAAAGAAGTCATTGTTAAGAAATAGAACCTAACCAAGGTTAGTATTGAACCCAAGCGAATAACATAATAGAGCACTTGCAAAATTGAATTAAGCACAAGTAAATCCAAGCTTCAATGAGAATCGCAAGATAATGATTAGAAGATCAAATCAAAGTGTACAAGTATTTGTCAAAACTCTCCAATGTTTTCTCTACTCTATCTCACTATTTTTCTGATAACTATTTGAACTCTCCAAGAAACATAACCTAAAAACCTAATGTATAAAATACATATCCTAAATAAAATAGGATAACTGGGTCGCCACGTCTCACGAGTTGCTTTAAGGGTTGTATTGGATTTTATGGCTCATAATCAGGATTTCATAATTTATTGTTGCAACTCTAGACTTGTGTTCTACGATACTCCTCTATGGCCCATAATAGGTTCTACGGCCTGTAGTGTTTTCGTCTGATGAAACTTCGAAAAGTCCTTCTTCTCTGATCTTCAGGGAATGAGACTTGATATACAACTCATAAAATATTTTATGACCCATCTGCATGTTCATAGAATAAACTTTAGAAATCTACCCTTCACTGGAATTGTACACAAAACCGACTTCATGACCCATAGAATGCTCTACAGCCCATAAAAGGTCTCATATATCCTCAAAATCAATAAATTCTGCATATTCTTCGCAAAATCAATGCCAACCCTGAAATCCTACAAACCAAACATATAAAACCCACTACCTTCACATTGAGAACACACAAAATTCCAAGTTTTAAGCATCAAAAGTATTGTATTTTGACAGCATATCAACACCCTTAACTTAAAATTGTTACTTGTCCTCAAGTGATGGACTCAATCTATACAAGTAGTACAGTAACACACAAACCTCAACCAAATGGCCTACATCACATCAAACTTAAACACAAACACCCATAGCACTTTTCAAAACACAATCAGATAGCTATCTAGAAAACCAATACAACATAATGATTGATAATACAACTATGACAAGTGAGGTTTTACCAAAAAGCCACAATCACTGAATATGTCTAATGCTAACAATGTAATGCAAGTTCCTTCACCGAAAAAATTTTCGTATCTCAGTCTTAATGATGTTTTCATGTATAATCTTGGGACTATGCCAAAACGCTCAGTCTCACAAAAGATATTTATGTATGCCTAATATCATAGGCTTGCCCTTATACTCATAACTAAGATCTTTGACTACTTGGACTAGGATGACTTTAGGACTTTATGGGCTTGTATAATAGGCTCAGGGGGATTTGGTATGATATTTTGGGAACATAGTGACTAAAGGCCCTCCTCTACATTGCATTTGTCTACACTTCTGCCCTAACAACGCTATTACTTTCGCTACATTCCCCCGTTTTCTCCCATTTGAATCTTTTTTGGGTGCTTTCCTTTCATTTTTCAACTTTTTACCTTGCTTTTACACTTCATTGTTTCTTTTTAGCTCATAACTAATGCATCACTTATTTTTTTTATTACATCCAGTATATGACTTCTACTCCTTTTCCATGTATTACTAACTTTCCCACTCATTTTGTGTTTTTTCTTACACCAGCCACTCTCAACTTAGGCTTTTAGCCTTAGTTAAGGTGCACATTATCCATACTCAGAACCAGGGCCACTTTTGGTAGCCACTCATAACTTAGGCTTTTTGCCTTAGTCAAGGTGCATAATGTTCAAGGAAGGACCAAGGCTAAAACTAATAAGGATAGGTCACTTAGGTTTTTACAAAGAATAGGTACATATCAGGCTCAAACATTAGGATCAAGGGATATTCTGCACATTTGGTTGGCCATTTAGGCTGAGTGGACTTTTAAGAACAATGTACTAAGATCATTTCCGGATCCAATTAATCTACAGTCTAATATAAAGTAATAGGGGAAGTTCTGAATTAGCAAACAACACATGGATTAAGCAAATTAAGCTCACACTCATATGGCACTGAGTACATTATCAACAAAAGACTCTCATATCATGATTTTTATCTCAATTAACCCTCACTTATCAAAACAAGCATGGTCAACATACTTAAACATGCATAGTTTCTATCTAGACTAACTAAGCAAAATTTGGTGGGTATCATTTTTTCACAAAATATCATAAAAACATGTATATGCCAAAGATATTAGTACTATATGCTACAAATACTACCTAAACATCCTAAACATGTTGGTTCAACAAAAAGTAAATATCCATGGGAAAAAGAGCACATGCAAGAGAACCCTTAGGATTCAAAACTTAGGGTAGTTATGGACCCAAGCTACTCAGACTTCATTATGGCCCATAATTACCTACACCGCATCGAAAAAGAGGTGTATTGTCCTCAATGTACACAATCAAAACAAAAGAAATTATTGGGGTTAAAAAGCATACCTGGGTGCCTAAGCGCCAGTCTCCACCTTGGATTGCCTCCTAAGTAGTGCCTGATTTACTATCATGGCACAACTTGGACAACCTGGTTACTCAGACTTCACCAAGTGCCCAAACTTCATTCTTCAAATCATCTGGCCTATTCATAGACTGACGGATACTGAAGATGATTTCTTCATCATTCAATCTAAACATAAATTAACCATCTTTTAAATCTACTAGTGCTCGACCAGTGGCTAGGAATGTCCTTCCAAGATGATTGGGATGTTGAAGTCGACTTCGCAATCTAGGATCACAAAGTATACATGGAATACGAACTTTTCAACTTTAAAAACATATCATATAGTATTCCCATAGGATTTTTCACCGTGCGGTCAGCCATCAAAAGTCGCATGCTCATCGAAGTAGGGGCTCCCAGTCCTAGATTCTTGAAGACTACAAGGGGTTATTAGATTAATCACGTCACCAAGATCACACAATACCCTTGCGAACTCCACATCTCCAATGTGCAGGGTATGGTAAAAGCATCGGGATCTTCTCACTTTTGAACCAAGGACCTTGTAGCAATTGTATTGCAATGTTGAGGCTCTTGGGAAAGCTCCTGACTCATAATGTGTGTTACGACCAAAGTGTAGGGCCTAGATGCAATACGGCGAATGGGGACCAAAAGGGAGTCCCCAAACAAGCCTCTTAAGCATACACTGCACATCCTTGGTTTAGCAAAAACATGAAATAGAAAGGAGCACATATCATATCACATTTAAGGAAATGAGACAAAGGGATACCTTTACCATACATAAAATAATAAGAGTCAAGAACAATTCAAAACATCCATATCCAATAACACCTATATTATGACAGGAGTGAGGTCCAAGACATCTCCAGAGCTCACCTTCAAAAGATGAAAGAAAGTAGAAATAGATAAGTCTCAACAAAATCATGAAAGTAAAGTAGATATTATCCTCGAAGTGGAGGAGGACTCGCCAATAGCAATCTTCAACGATCCGGCAAACCACATGCAGAAGGAGAATAAACAGGAGCTCTGATCCCTACATGCTAAGATCACGTAGGAAAAAGTATGTGTTAGTGCTTAGAAGTATGTGGGGTGCAATGCAACAAGGATCATAAGCCATAATAATCAAGACGCATAATCATAATCAATAGACATGTGCTCAATTTGACATATATGATCCATGCTTGAAGTAAAACATGCATGAAGATAATCAAACTTGCACAACATATAATATATATGTGGAAGGAGACTCTAATTGACATATAAGACCAAGCGAGCTACTACTTGGAATCCTGATGTTCACTTTATACCGAATAAAAGAGTGTTCTACTTGCTAAGGTAAATCAAGCTTGCCCCGCATAGTGGGTAACTTACCTAGATGGATCAACTAGGAAAAACCCATTTAGGTAAATAATATAAGAGACGAATACTTTATATAAGGACCCCATGGATCGAGCCCGCATCTTAATCCTCATTTTGGTGTTAAATCTAGTCCTAAGGAATACTTGAAGTAATCATCAGTATAATCATAAACTTGCATAACTTGTAAGAATATGAAACATGGCATGAGTAGCTCATTCAAATAATTGTCCTTACACAAGGTGTATACTTTGTACTAGAGGGTAAAAATAATGCATAGACTTGTCCCTTCGAGTAGGCATCACATTACACATGAGGGTAGACATTATAATATGCTTTCCCCTTCTAGTTAGAGTTGGTTGGTACATAAGGGTAAAAGAGTTTCATGTTTTCCCTTTCATGTAGATATTATTTGCTCCCAAGAGAGGTAAAAGTATAGGATGAGGGCTCAATATATTACTTACAAGTCATAGAAACTTTTCATGATTTTGATACATGCTTGGGAGCCCTTAACTTATCATAACATGCTTGTCGTGAAATTCATACAATAGTCATTTATTCACATAGAAATCTTACTATGAAACCTTTGTCAAATATGGTGGGTATATGCACATGTATTTTAAACCATGCAATTCAAGAGTATGAGACATGATAGGAGTAAAATCAACTCATTTAAGGTTATCCAGATTAATCCACAATTATAATAGGAAAACCTTTGTTTGAGTATCATGAAAACCCCAACAATGTTTCAGCATAAATCATCATTTCTTGAAGAATCCAAATAGAAGACATGTGTACAATGCATAATATTATTATCATATACAAGAGTTCATAAGTATGCATAAAATAGCCCATAAATCCATGTAATTTGAGATGAGGATTGGTTGAACTTGTGGGAAGGAAGGTTCCCGCAATCAAACCCACTTACCTTGATGATAGGAGATAGAAAAAACTTGGAAGATGATAAGGAATTAGGAACCCTAGCTTGCACCTTCTTGCTTGAAGTTTCGAAGAAACTTGAGAGTATTTGAGAGAGCTTTGAGACTTAGGGTTCTTAGAATAAGGAAGAATGAGATGTGTTAGGGTTATGTAAACTGATAAGGATCATAGATGGGGTCAAAACGACATAGTTTGTACTTAGAAGAAAGAAGAAAGGTCAAATTTACTCCTATTAGAATCCTGGTTGGATGAGTCCACGAGACCCTATCTACGAGCCGTAGATGATCTTTTATAAACTAATGGTCCTAAAATTTGAATTACTGCAATTTGCACGAAACCCCTATTACAAGATCTACGACTCATAGAGTGATTTACGAGTCATATGATAAGTCGTAAATCAAACTTCAAAAAGATCCAAATTTCACCAAGTCTACCACTTCAACGAGACCTACTTCATGGACCATACGATGACTTACGAGTCATGAACCCCTTCATAAATATCAATAGTCCAATTTTCAAAGCTTATCTCTTGCATCACTCCTACCTCCGTAAGTGGGGTCTTACATTATCTCCCTCTTTGGAACATTCGTCCCTCAATGTGCTAAAGCAAGCTCTAAGGAATGGATTCATGAACCATATGCCAATGTACCATATATATATAAAATGCAACACATGCACAATTTAAATTTTTCAAACCATGTCTCGAATAGCACTTATAATGCAATCTCTTGTTCACATAAAACATGCATGAATGTCATGGAAATGGCATACAAGCAGAGGAGATTCTATAATGGGAAAATCCTATCACCACAAGCTTGATCGGAATGGAAAAGGTGGGGACATCACTTATTCATATCTGCTTTGGCTTCCCATGTGATAATTTCAACTTATTGGTTCCTCCTAAAGACATTGACGGATGCTACATCTTTATTTCTTAACCTCTTCACTTGTCTATCAAGTATTTCCACCTAGACTTCCTTATAGGTCAAGTTAATATCCAAGGATATTATAGAACTTGAGTCACCTACACACTTCCACAAGATCGACACATGGGAAACCAGATTAATCATACTCATCTCTAAGGGTAACTCTAATTCATAGGCAACCTTACCAATTCTCCTTATAATTCTACAAGGCCCTACAAATCTTGGGCTTAACTTTCCCTTCTTTCCAAATCCTACCGCACCCTTCATGGTTGAGACCTTCAAATACACCCAATCACCAACATCAAATTCAAGATCTCTCCTTCTCATGTTGGAGTAGGACCTTTTCCTACTTCGATCTGTCTTCAACCTCTCCCTTATCAACCTTACTTTTTCCAAAGCTTCCATGACCAATTCCGGTTCCAATAAAGCATTTTCACCTACATCAAACCATCTAATCGTACCATATATGGCTTTAAAGGGAGACATTCCAATGCTAGAGTGATAGCTATTGTTATAAGAAAACTCAATGAGTGGAAGATATTCACACAAACTACCATTGAACTCCAAAACACAATCCCTAAGAATGTCCTCAAGATTTTGAATTGTCCTCTCGGCTTGACTGACTATTTGAGGATGAAAAGTTGTACTAAGATTGACTTTAGTACCTAGACCATTTTGAAAGGACCTCCAAAAATATGAAGTTAATTGAGCAACACGATCTAAGATAATAGACAATGGCACCTCATGTAACTTAACCAACTCATTAATATATATCTCATCATAAGCTTCAGCACTATAAGTGGTCTTAACTGGTAGTAAATGAGACGATTTTGTCATTCTATCAACAACAATCCAAATAGAATTGAAATGCTTCCTAGTCTTTGGTAATCCAATCACAAAATCCATATTGACCTCTTCTCACATCCAAGTACAAATTTCTCTGTCTTGAGCTAGACCACCCGGCTTTGATGTTCAGCCTTGAGTTGTTGGGAATTGTGGTAATCGGCTACAAACATAGCAATATCGTTTTTAATACCACCCTACTAATAAACCTCCCTCAAGTCTCTACACATTTTTGAAGAACTGGGATGAATAGAGTAAGATGAATTATGGGCCTCTTACAAGATCAAATCTCCTATCCCCTCAACATGAGGAACACACAACTTACCTCGGTATCTAAGAATCATCTCCCGATTAGGAGAAAACCTCCACATTGCCATCCTTTACCAAGGCTTTCAATTCTAGCAAGGCGGGGTCAAGGTCTTGCTTGGACTTGACTTCTTTGATCAAAGAAGATTTGGAGCCATGAAATACGACCACACCTCCATTTTCAACTACATTTAACCTAACTCCCAATCTAGCTAACCAGTGAACTTCTCTCACAACTTTATTATTGCCATCATCAATATGAGTTACACTTCCCACGGACACTTTACTTAGTGTATCATCCACAACATTATGTTTTTCGGGATGATAGTACAACTCATGTCATTGTCCTGGAGGAGTTCTAACCACCTTCTTTGCCTCAAATTGAGATCCCTTTGTGTGAACACACATTGAAGACTTTTTTGGTCGGTGAACACATCTACATGAACCCAATACAAATAGTGACGCCATATTTTTAAAGCAAATACCATGGATTCTAACTTAAGATTATGGGTGGGATAATTACGCTTATGCACCTTAAATTGCCGAGAAGCATACACTATGACCTTACCACTCTACATCAATACACACCCCAAACCAACCCTTGAAGCATCACAATAGACCACAACCCCTTCCAACCCTTCCGGTAGAGCTAAATAGGGGTGAATGTAAGCTTATCTTTCAAAGTTTGAAAACTTCTTTAACATTCATCCGTCCACACAAATTTTTCCTTCTTTTGAGTCAATTTCATCAAAAGGGAAGTAGGAGAGGAAAAAGCGTCCACAAACCTCTAGTAATACCCCGCTAAGCCCAAGAAATTCCTAATATTTATGGGAGTCAAGGGCCTAGGTCAATTCTTTATCACTTCCATTTTCTTAGGGTCCACTCTAATCCCATCGCTCGACACTACATGCCCTAGGAATATAACCTCCTTCAAACAAAATTTGCACTTATCAAATTTAGCATACAATTTCTCATCCCTCAATGTTTGCAACACTACTCACAAATGTTTCACATGCTCTTCTTCATTCCAAGAGTAAATCAATATTTCATCTATGAAGACCACCACGAACATATCAACGTAGGGTTTAAAGATCCTATTCATGAGATCCATAAATATTATCGGTGCATTTTCCAGGCGAAATGAAGTACCACAAATTCAAAATGCACATATCTAGTCTGAAAGGCCGTTTTAGGAATGCCACACTCCCTTACCCTCATTTGGTGTACCCGGACTGAAAATCAATCTTAGAAAAATGACTAGCCCCTTGAAGTCAATCAAATAAGTCACCTATCCTTGGAAAATGATACTTGTTCTTTATTGTGAACTTAATGAGTTGCTGATAATTGATACACATTCTAAGTGAGCCATCTTTCTTCTTTACGAACAATATCGGTACACCCCAAGGAAACTTACTAGGCCATATAAAACCCTTCTCCAACAAATCCTTCAATTGGTCCTTCAACTCCTTTAACTCTACCAGGGCCATAAGTAAGGAGGAACAAAAGTGGGTTGAGTATCAGGAAGGAGATCTATACCAAAATCTATCTCCCTTACAGGAGAGACACTGGGAAGTTCATTGAGAAAAAAACTGGAACCGACTCGATAGGTGAGGCTTTAGACTCAATATCCCAAACCCTTATAAAATGATAAATACAACCCCTGGTAATCAATTTACAAGCCTTAAGACAAGAAATGAATCTACTCTTGACCAACGAATTATGACCTTCCTACTCCAAGATGGGATCATTAGGAAATTTGAACTTAACCATACGAGTTTGACAAAATATGAAAACATGATATGCATGTAACTAATCTATCCTAAGAATGACATCAAAATCTACCATATAAAGTTCAACAAAATCACAAGGCAACACTTTATGCAATATAGACACGGGGCAATCCTTATAGACTCTTCTAGCAATAATAGACTAAACAACAGGGGTAGGCACTTCAAAGGGTTTACGCAACAATTCAGGACATATATGAAGCTTATTAGCGACAAAAGGAGTAATGAAAGAGAGAGTAGCACCCGGATCCAATAAAGCATACACATCATAATCATAAACCTTTAATATACTGGTAACAACATCAGGCATCTACTCCATTCCTTTCCTCCCTTGAAGGCCATAGAACCAATTGTGACGTGGATACCCCCTTGTTAGCCACTTTGTACCCTTTGATCAACATGAGTATCTTATTCTTGAGGACGACCATCCTTCCCCTTGATTGGAGCATAGGGGCAATCGACAATCTTGTGGCCTACTCTTCCACACTCATAGCAAGCATTTGAATCCCTTAATCATTTTCCAGCATGATTTCTTCCATACTTTGGGTACCTTGGGAGAGTCATCCCACCAACGCCACCTTGGACCTTAGGGTTAGGCACTTTATCATTACTAAACCTTTTATTTTGAGAATTGAAGAATCCTTGGCCTTGGATTTTGTGACCTTGCCACAAACGGCCACCCTTAGCACATTCAAAACAACTACCATACTGAGCCCTCTTGAACTCACCACTCTTTCTCTTCTGAAGATTCTCCCCTTCGAGTTGCTCATCATATGTCATGAGCCAAGACAAGTCCATATCACCTAGAAGCATAGAAGTACGACATTCTTCATTCACCAAATCAGCCCCCCCTACCCCCCGATATAAGCTTGTTTATCATTTCCCTAAAGTCGAAGAACCAAGTGACGAGCAAATTTTCAGAGCTTGTTAAACATTAAAGAATAGTCCCTCACACTCATGGAGCCTTGCTTAAGGCTTATGAACTCCATCATCTTGGTTCCTCTCAATTCAATAGAGAAGAATTTGTTGAGAAAGGTTGCCTTAAACTCCTCCCATGGGATAGGGTCATTATTCCTCCTCTCAAGTTTCCATTGAGGAAACCAAACTTGTGCAATACCCTTGAGTAGGTAAGACGCAAGTTTCACCTTATCCTCCGAACTCACCCCTACAATAGCAAGAACTTTGTGTACCTCATCAATGAATACTTTTGATGATCCTCTTCCAACCTGGAGCCATGAAACTTCGGAGGGTTCATCCTTATGAAACCCCTAACTCTTGAAGCCGGGGTGGAAGCATGAGGAGCTTGGGCTCCTTGGTTCAATTTGTTGGTCACGGCTTTTGCCAACATGGAGATGACATTTTGGTATTCGGCATGGGTAACCCCTTCCTCTTCGGGAGCTTGAAGAGCTAGAGGGGCCGAAGCATCTTCGAGTGACGGAGCTCTTTGAGCCACTCTCCTTGGTTGTGGCATGATATATAAGAGCAAAAACCACCGTTAGGCAAGGAAATCTTATTTTAAATCTAAGGCAGAACATATACCATGAAGAAGTAAACTATCTCCTAAAATGCCTCATAGTAAATCATTCATAGTTGTGGTGCACTTCACAATAATGAACAAGACTCTACTTGATGTGGTGTGTTGGATTTTTGAGAATCATTTATAAACCTAGTGCTCTGATACCAATCTTGTCATGACCCAAGCCTAGGGCCTAGAAGAGACACAGCAAATGGGGACCCAAAGGGAGTCCCCATACAAGCCTCTTAAGCATACATGGCGCATCCTTGGTTTAGCAGAAACATGAAAGATAAAGGAGCACATATCACATCATATCTAAAGGAAATGGTACTAAGGAAAACCTTACCATACATACAAATAATAGGAGTCAAGTTGAATACAAAACATCCATATCCAATAACACCTCTAGTATGAGTGGAACGAGGGCCAAGAAATCTCCAGGGCTCACCCTCAAAAGATTAAAGAAAGTCTAAATAGATAAGTCTCAACAAAAGCATGAATGTAAAGTGGATGTTATCCCCAGAGTGGAGGAGTCACTAATAGCAATCTTTAATGTTCCGGAAAACGACGTGGAGGAGGAGGATGAATAGGAGCTCCAGTTCCTACATGGTGAGATCATGTAGGCAAAAATATGCTTTAGTAATTAGAATATACTGAGTATGCAGGGTGTAATATAACAAGAATCATAAGCCCTAATAAGTAAGATGCATAATAAAAATCAATAGACATAAGCTCAATATGACATGTATAATCCATACTTGAATTAAAACATAGATGAAGATAATCAAACTTGCGCAATATATCAAACATATGTAGGTGGAGACTCTAACCGACATATAAGGCCAAGCGAGCTACTACTTGGAATCTCGATGTTCACTCCACACTAAATAAAGGAATGGTCTACTTGTCAAGGTAAATCGAGCTTGCCCCATATGGTGGGTAACTTACCTAGATGGATGCACTAGTAAAAGCCCATTTAGGAAAGTAATATAAACCTATGATGGCATATAGTTAATAGACCAAGACTTTATATAAGGACCCCTTGGATCGAGCCCCCACCTTAAACCTTATTTTGGTGCTAGGTCTAGTCCTGCGGAATACTTGAAGTAACTAGAAGTTTAATCATAACTTGTATAACTTGTAAGAACATGATAATATGGCATGAGTAGCTCATTCAATACTTGCCCCTATACATGGTGTATATCTTGTACTAGAGGGTAAAAGTAATGCATTGACTTGCCCCTTCTAGTAGGCATCGCATTACACATGACGGTAGAGATTACAATGCGCTTGCCCCTTCTAGTGAGAGTAGGTACATGAGGGTAAAATAGTATCATGCTTTCCCCTTCATGTAGATATTATTTACTCACAAGAGGGTAATAATATAGGATAAGGGCTCAACATATTACTTGCAAATTATAGAAACTTTTATGAGTTTAATGCATATTTGCGAGCCTATATCTTATCATAACATTCTTGTTTTGAAATTCATACATTATTCACATAGAAATCTTACCATGGATCCTTAGTCAAACAAGGTGGGTATATGCACATACATTTTAAACCATACAATTCAAGAGTATGAGACATGATAGGAGTAAAATCAACTCATTTAAGATTATCCAAATTAATCCACCATTATAATAGTAAAACCCTTTTTTGAGTGTCATGAAAACCACAACAATGTATTAGAATAAAACATCATTTCTTGAAGAACCCATGAAAGAAGATATGTGTACAATGCATAAAAATATTATCATAAGCTAGACTTCATGAATACCCATAAAATAGTTGATAAATCCATGTAGTTTGAGATAAGGATTGGTTAAACTTGCAGGATGGAAGGTTGCCACAATCAATCCCACATACCATGATGATAGGAGATAGAAACGCCTTAGAAGATGATGAGGAATTCGGAACCCTAGCTTGCAGCTTCTTGTTTGAAACCTTGAAGGGACTTGAGAGAGTTTAGAGACTTAGGGTTTTTGGAATAAGGAAGAATGAGATGTATTGGGGTTATGTAAAATGTTAAGGAACATAGATTGGGTCAAAATGATGTGGTTTGGACTTACAAGAAAGAGGAAAGGTCAAATTTACCTCTATTAAAATCTTGGTCAGATGGGTCCATAAGACCCCATCTATGGGTCGTAGATGACCTTTCGTAAACTAAGTGTCCTGAAATTTAAGTTACTAGAATTCATCACGAAACTCATATTGCAAGATCTATGACTCATTGAGTGATTTACGAGTCGTACGATGAGTCATAAATCAAACTTTAAAAAGATCCAACTTTCACAAAGTCTACCAAATTCTATGAGACCTACTTTATGAACCGTACTACGACTTATGAGTCATAAACCCTTCGTAAATATCAACTATCAAATTTTTCAAACCTTATCTCTTGCATCACTCCTATCCACATAAGTGGGGTCTTACAATGTGCTTCTTTGTAACCAGGTCCTTCATGTACTTCGCATAACCTGGAATCTTCTCTAACGCCTCAATGAGAGGACTGTTGATAGAGAGTTGTTTCAGCATTGAGAGAAAGTACTTGAGCTTGCCTTCCTTCTCCCTCTTTTTAATTTTTTTTAGGCAAAGAAGGAGAAGGCCTAGGAATGGGCTTAAACTTCTGTGGCACCTCAGCAGCTTTACACACCCCATCCTTGGCACGATCTTCTCCATTATCCATTTCTTTAACTGCAACGGTCTCCTCTCGAACATCATCCTCATCAAATGGTATAGGAGGATAAATAGTGCTTTTGCCACCACGAGTAGTAACTACCATGCACTTCCCTTCATTCTTAGGATCTGAACTGTGTTGCTAGGTTGTGTACCCCTATGAAACAGATTAAGTTGAGTTGACACTTGACCAAACTATTGCTCAAGCGATTTGATATCAATAGAATGAGACTAGATTTTCTAATTTATACTAGAGATCTCAGATCTCATCCCCCTTAGAGTCTTATACTGTGACCATTTCTGTGCTCTAAATCTATTTCTCTGTCTTAGCCTCGATTCTTATCCTAGTACCCTCTGTGATTATCTCTAAAAGCTCTATCTCAATCGAAGTTCTGACCTTGGTTTCCTTGACCTTGGCACTAATAGTTCTCATTGGAACCTTGGGTGTTGGTCCGAAAACCCCCTATCCAATTAGAAATAAAACATATATCCTCTTCATAGTAGGGATCATCGTACATGGGTGCGCAATAGAGGCTAATGACTAACTGATTGACTCCCTCATGATTCTGCTTCAACATCACATCTATGCCTATATGGATTTGGACAAGCTCTTGCATAATCTCTTCATTTATCATAGCTTGCTCCGAATCAATACTTATTGTGCACAAACTTTTGGTAGGTGCTCTATTTCTTTGCCCCCATGCACGATTTGTCTAGACCACTCTCTATCCTTTTGAGATCCTTGCAAATGGTTGATCTAAAAAGATGCCCCACATAATGGTATTTGCACAAGCTTGACTATTTTCAACGAGGGCATGGTAGAAGATCTCCACCAAGGCATCATCAATAATTGTAAAGTCCATAACACTCCTCAAGCACTTAGTAAATAGCTCTCATGTAGTACTCATCGAGTCACTAGAAAGATGCTCAAAGTTGTTGATATGATCCTTTAACTTGAGCTTCTTCAATCTCGGGAAATATCTCTCCAAAAAGGCCTTTTGCAATTCAACCCAGCTGGTGATCAAACTCTAAGGGAGCTCAAACAGACATAGTGCTACATTGCCTATCAGAAGTAATGGGAAGACACAAAATCCCACAGTATCCATAGACAGAGTTTATGTTCCCATCACACTCTTATAGACAAATGCGACATTGCGTAAATGGCTAGAGGACCCTTTGATGGTAGGTCAGCAAACAACCCATGGTTCTGCAACATCTTAAGCAACATGCTCGAAACCATGAACTTTGTGTTAGTTGGTAGTGGTGGAAACACAATACCTCAAGTCACCTCTATAGCCATAGGATTTAGCTGATATTGATTCCACTGATAAGCATTGGCATTGTAATCTTGAGGCTGTGGAGCAATATCCTTGAGCGAAGGTGGGTTTTCATTGTCAGCATTCTCATTCTCATTCCTGTTCAGAGCTGCTATTGTCATATTGTTGGCATTATCTTTGTCTATTCTTCTTAGTGTTCTCTGTATCTCAAGGTTAAACAGAGTCAAAGGTATGCCTCAACTTCATGTGTTGGGAATACACTACACTTACATCCTAAAAAGAAACAAAAACAACAAAAAATTTATAATGAGAGAAATAAGGGTTAATTCCCGAATAACTTGAATTAAACAAGTCTAGCTGTAATCCCCACCAACAATGCGAAATTTTTTATGTCACCCAAGCTACACCTTCTTCTTGAAAATAAAATGGTTGTTGTCAAGAAATAGAACCTAACCAAGGTTAGGGTCAAACCCAAGGGAATACTGTAGACTTAAAAGAATCCAATTGATGTAATTTGAGCTATAAGACGGCTTATCCCCCCAATGGGGGGGGGGGGTTTGTAATAACAAGTAGAAACGTAATCCTAACTAACACAAGAGTTTAACCAATATGGAGAGAAATTAGGGTATTGTGTTCCCCATGATTCCCTAACTTAGTATTACCGAATAATCTAAATCTTTTATAGTGTGGAGCATGTAAGATAGTAAGTTAAGTTCACCAAACCCATTGGCCCAGGCAAGATGTGAATTTCACTACGTGAGTTGGTCCATCTCCACACTGTGACATTACTAACCCTGATCTATTGTCCCAATATAACCTCACCTTGGCCCAGTTCAGTTGATTAGATAAGAACACATCAATCGAATCTTGTTAATTAGTCTCCTTTCCTATCCATAATTGCCTTGGTCTAGTCAGTAACACTAGGCATGTTCTAATGTTGGCCATCACAATAAAACATGCAAAACAAAGAGAGTTAATTAATACATGAATGCACACTTTCCAAGAATTATAAATTATCCTATTTTACCTTGTTAGTTCTACATGGTTCCCACAACCCTAGTTATGGATTTAGCTACTCATGATTTGTGTAGATGTAATACTTGTGAATTTGAATAACATAATAGAGAACTTACACAATTGAATTAAGCATAAATAAACTCAAACATCAATGAGAATCACAAGATTATAATAGAAGATCAAATCAAAGTGTACAAGTGTTTCTCAAAACTCTCCAATGTTTTCTCTACTGTATCTCACTATTTTTCTGCTAACTATTTGAACTCTCTAAGAAAAATAACCTAAAAACCTTTTTATAATGTTTAAAATATATGTCCTAAACAAAATAGGATAACTGGTCAACATGCCTCACGAGCTGCTTTACGGGCCGTATTGCATTTTACAACTCGTAATCGGGCTTCTGCAATTTGTTGCTGCAACTCTAGACTTGTGTTCTATGATACCCCTCTATGGCCCGTAAAATATTCTATGGCCCGTAGGGGGTTTCATCGGATGAAAGTTCAGAAAGTCCTTCTTCTCTGATCCTGAGGGCACAAGACTTGATATATGACCAGAAAAATGTTTCACGACCCCTCCGCATGTTCATAGAACAAACTTCAAAAATCTACCCTTCACTAGAATTATACACAAAACCTACTTCACAGCTCATAGAATGCTTTACGGCACATAAAGGGTCTCGTACATCCTTAAAATCAGCAACCTCTGCATATTCTTCTCAAAATCAATGCCAACCCTAAAATCCTGCAAACCAAACAGAAAAACTCATAAAACCTAGCCACTAACATCATATTCATAACACACAAAATTTCAAGTTTTAAGCATCAAAAATGTTATAGTTTGACAGCACATCACACCCATACCTCTTTGGGGCTTTTGGTTGGACCCCTTATCTTTTTATGAACTTAGGAGTAGTATGATGACCCTTGATTCTCTTGCTTGTAACCATCCTAGAATTTACCATGGCCACCAGTTCTTTTGTTAAAGAATCCACCACCATCCTTCTTAACTATCTTGGACTCCTTAGACTTCTCCCTCAATTTCTCATCCTCAATTTATTCCTCATAGGACATTAAGTGGGAGATGTTTATTTCTTCTATGAGAATTATTGTTTTGCATTCCTTAGAAACTATTTCTTCTATGAGAATAGTTGTTTTACATTCCTTAGAAACTATGTCTGAAACACCAGAGATGAATTTACTCATTGTAGCCCTTAGATCTGACATCATGAATGGAGCATACTTGGAGAGCTTAGTGAACTTGAGAGAATACTCTCTTACACTCATGTATCCTTGCTTGAGGTTTATAAACTTTTTCACTTTAGCCTCCCTCAACTGCAATGGAAATGCCTATCAAAAAATGTCACTTTAAACTCTTCCTAACCAACTCAGCCTGCTTTCTAACCTCTTTCTTTAATCTATTGGTCATACCAAACTTTTTCTACTCCTTTCAACTGATAGGCCACAAGCTTGGACTTCTTATTAGATGTAACACCGATGACAGCTACAATTCTTTAAGCCTTATTAAGGAACTCAATTGGGTCTGCATCCACTTTTGATCCATGAAACTCCAGCGAGTTCATTCTCATGAAATCACAAACTTTAGTGGTCGGGGCAGGAGCTTGAGAAGGAATGAAAACCTCTCTATTAGCTTATTTGGAAAAAGTCTGGGCCAACATAGTGAAGGCATTTCTAAACTATGCAAGAGAAGCATTCTTCTCTTATTGCTCAAGAGGGGCTTGATCTTTGCCACATCCCTTTGCAAAGGATCTTTTCTTGGTGGAAATTTCTTAAAATGAGAAAGAGGGTGTTGTTAGTTAGAGAAATATCCTAAGGTACTTCTAATGGCACAACATGAACCATAATAAAGTGAAACGATTCCTAAAATGCCTCATATCATCCTATTCATAGGTGTGGCGCGCTTCACACCCATAAATAAGACTTTACGTGACGTGATGTGTTGGATTTTTTAGGACTATTTATGAAACTAGTTCTCTGATACCAAGTGTGTCCTGACCCAAGCCTAGAGCCTAGGTGCGACACAATGAATGGAAAACTTGAGAGTAACCCAAACAAGCTTCTTACTATAACATTAGCACTTCCTTGGTTGCAGGATATAAAATAAGCATCAATAAATAATTCTAAGGGAAACGGGACTTTCGACTAACGCTATGGGGATATAAAAGGGAATAGGATTTGCATGAATTATATAGCAAGAAATTTATTAAGGGGAGGGTAAGTATGACTCAAGCTATGGGAAAGTAGGGACATAGGAATTTCATCACTTACCATTAACATCAACAACATCACATAAAATCACATAGGGGCTAAGAATTAAAGGATAAGTCTCCATAAAAGCTCACTATCTAATCATAGATACATAGCATAGTATCATGTTGGATGCATAGTATCATAGTATCCAACATCACCTCTAAAACATGAATAGGAGGGGTCCAAGACAAGTCCCGGGCTAACCCTCAAGTACTACGTAAAATGAAGTAAACTCTTATCATAAGCAATGTGACACCCTGTAACTCCATTTTCTTATGTACCCATGTTTCATGTCTTATTTGGTCAGGTTGGGAGCATGTTAGGGTCATGGGGGACTTGTAGTACTTAGACAAGTTCAGGACTTTCATATGAGTTGAGTTTTGGGTGTAAGTTTATGCAAGGGTCAACTTTAAATGGGCATAAATATTAGCACACTTCGCACTAGATGACCCACAAAATTTTAAATGACAGCTCTTTGAGTTAGCTTTTTAACACATTTGGTTTCACCACAGTTAGAGTTTGGAGTCAAAAGTTATGGCCATTTTACTCAAGACTGCCAGTGTAGCGCTGTACTATGAGACCACTGTTTTGGGTCGTAAATCGAGGTATGAGTTGTAGTTCGGGCTGACAGCAATTTCCAGAAAATGCATAAATTAAACGCAGGGGTTATGGGAGGGGTTCTACAGGTCCTAGTATTATTTACAGGTCGTAATGGGGCCCGTAATAGACATTTAACAGCTTTTTGGGAAGAGTTTTTTTGGTCCTTTCCCACCCTTTCTAAGCTCTAGATTGATGTTTTTATACCCATTTAAGGTCCCAAATTCTTAAGTTCATCATTTTATTGCCAAAATACTCTCTCTAAAACCCTCTAAGACTTCCCCAAATCATTTTCAAATCCCCATCCAAATTCAAGGAGACTCAAGAACAAGTTTTGGATTTCAAAACCCCATTCCAAACTTCAAATCTTTCTCAACTCATTTTCAAGAATTCAAAATCTAAAGTATGTGGTTTCAACCATTGGGTACTTTCACCCATACTACCTAAGCCTCCTTTTTACATGAATTTCATATTTTTTAAGTTGAATTACTTATGGGTCTTACTTATTATGAATTTGACTATGAACTATATTGGGGTTTCATTAAAGTGTGATTGTTTAAGCATGTTTTGAGTTATGGATCTATGATCTACTTTGAGATTTGATGAGTGATTTTAATGAACACAGCTTGAAGGTATTACCAAGTATTGATGGGTGATTTTACATTGATATTTCTTGTATGATTTAACTCTTGAATTGCAAGGTTTTATACTAGTATTACACACCCGCCAAGTGTTTGATAAAATGTCCAATTATGATTTCATGAGTTGTTGAAGGCCTAATGCATAGAATACGAGATAAGTGACTTTTATGATGATGAAAGTAAAGTATGTATGAGTATGATGTCCATTAACCATGTTGAGGGGTTGATACCTTGACCACTATGATGGAAAGTGTGATGTCTATTACCCGGCCTCTTGCCAGGTTCGTTGCAAACTCACCCATATGATATTTTGGGAATCTTGCACCGGAGCCCTATAACTATATTGAGGGTTTGATACCTTTACCTCCATAATAGAGGGTGTAATGTCCATCAACCAATTGAGAGGTTGATACCTCAATCACCTCGGATGAGGATGGTAAGCCATCAACCAATTAAGGGGTAGATACCTCAATCACTTCTGATGGTTGGTGGTCTTGTCCATCAACCAAATGAGGGGTTTATTTCTCAGTCACTTCTAACGGGTGGTCTACCCTAGATTCCAAGTACTAATTATGTTTGGTCTATGATGATGGTCTCTTCCTTCACATCTAATATGTGCTATAAAAGCATGTTTTACTTCAAGCATCACACATGCATACCATATTGCTATGTGCTCATTTATTGTCTAATTATGCATTTTGATTATGTTTCCTATTTATTATTGCATTGCATCATACATATTTAGTATATTCAGATGTACTAACTCATACTCTACGCCTACATGATATTACCATGTAGGAACCGGAGCCCCACTTGATCATCCTCCTCCTCCACGTGGCTAGTACGATTTTTCTCAAAGCAAGTTGGGGAGTCCTCAACTCCGAGGACATATGTCTCTTGATTTTCATGCTATGTATTAACTTTCTCTATGTTGGAAACTTATGACTATGAGGGTAATCCTATAGATTGACGTGGCTCCCTATCCTATCTATGTAGTAGAGGTTTTGTTGGAACCTTATGATGTATTAATGCCATAATTTATTGGCTTTTCATGTTTCTATGGTATTAAAGTTGTCCCATAGACCCATTTATCCCTATTTACTATCTCTTGTTGTTGTTCAAATGCTTTCGCCACCAAGGATGTGTTAATGATGCGCTAAGAGGCTTGTTTAGGGTTCCTTCAGGTTCCCCATTCGCCGTATCATGTCTAGACCCTAGGCTTGGATCATAAAAAACTTAGTATCAAAGTACTAGTTTGTTAATGGTCCTCGGTATCCAACACACCGCGTTGATTAGAGTCTTGTTCATGGTTGTGAAGTGTACCACGACTATGAGAAAGTGGCTATTAGATGTTCTAGGAAATATCTCCCTTTTCCTTATGTTGTGTTGTGCTATAAGAGTCAAGATAAGTTTTTTTCCCCTAAAAATTATTCTTTGCTATGCTATATCATGCCTAACACAATAGGAAGAAGAGCCCGCACACCCGAGGAACAACCGGCTCATGAAGAGTCCTTGGATGCTCTTGCCATGCTAGCCCAAGCGGTGACCAAACACATCAACCAAGAGGCCCAAGCCCTTCATGCTCCCACCCCGGCATGTAGGGTAAGGAATTTCATGAGCATGAACCTACTAGAATTCAATGGATCTAAAGTGGATGAGGACCCTCAAGAATTTGTTGATGAGGTATATAAAGTGTTATCTATTACGGGTGTGAGGTCGGGGAGAAGGCAAAGTGGCAACTTACCAACTCATGGGGGTGGCCCAAATATGGTATACTCGATGGAAGGAGGAGAAGGGGAACAATGATGTGATCCTTTGGGAGGAGTTTTATTCCCTATTGAGTTATGAGAGGCAAAAATGATAGAATTCATGAATTTGAAGCAAGGGTCAATGAGTGTGAGGGAGTATGCCCTCAAGTTCAACCAACTCTCTAAATATGCTCCCAAATTGGTGGCTGATCCATGGTCTAGGATAAATAAGTTTGTGACGGGCATATCCGAATTGGTAAAGAGAGAATGTCGTGCTGCTATGTTGATAGGTGATATGGACATGTCCACCTCATGACGTATGCCAAAAAATTGGAGGGGAAAAAGATGAGTAAGAGTAAGGTAAGGAGGCCTAGAGGGCCCATTTCGAAGGAAAGTTCCAAAATCCCAAATGTGGGGGTGATATGGTGCCTTATGCAAGGTGCCCAAGATGTGGGAGATATCATGTTGGCCCATGCTTGAAGGGTACAGATGCTTGTTATAGTTGTGGGGAGATGGGTCATAAGGTAAATGATTATCCTCATAAACGCAACAAGGGTAAAGGTGGTGATATTGATCAACGGGATGCTCCAAAATGTAATTGGTTCTATGCTCTTCAAAGGAGGCAATGAAAGGACGAGGTGACCAATGATACTACCGATATGTTAAAGGAATTTCTTGATTTTGTTGTCCATGCTTTGATGGTTCTGGAGGTCACTATTCCTTTCATTATTCCTTTTTGTTTCTAGTAAGATTTGGCTATGTGAGTCTATTGTTGCTAGAAACACTTATAAGGGTCACTCCATGTTCTTATTGCATAGAGTCTTGTCTTGTGAACTTGGCTTGATGGGTTGGAGGTCTTAGAGTGGTTTTGCCACATGAATATCATGCTTCTAAAGAGGGTAAAACCCATAAGGTTGTAAGAGGATGATTAAGGATAGGCGATCTATTTGGTCAATTACAATGGGTTAGATACTTCTCTAAGATTGATCTTCGGTTCGAGTTTTGTTCCCAGGTTAGGATGAGGGTGGGTGGTTTCCCTAGGTGTCATACTGGACTAGGAGTGAGCATTTTGAGTCATGGTGGAGTTGGTTGGTTGACTTGTGCACCGTCTATGTTTATGGGTTTCATGAATAAGATCTTAAAGCCCTGCCTTGTCATACTTGTGGTGGTCTCCAGTGACGGAATATTGACTTGTTTAGAGCTTTTGGATCATCTGACGGGTGCTTGCTAATTATGGGAAGTAAGAATCTTTGGGGTGACAAAAAGGGTTATTGGAGAAGTTCACTAGTTGACCAGGTTGAGAATGATGTTGGGTGAAGCTGAGAATAGGGGTTCACTCCCAAGGGGGAGATGATGGCTTTAGGTACAACAGTAGGCTAGGTGTGTATAAGATTGAAAATTAAGCCCAAGGTGTGAGGGTCTTTATAGGTAATTGAGCAGAATTGAATTAGAGTTGCCTATGGATATAGGTATGGTTCGTCTGGTTCTTCATGCTTCTAGGTTGAGAAGATATGTTGGTGACTCAAGTGCTATAGGCCTCTTTGAGGTTGTGGGTTTTGTGGAGGATGAATTGGCTTAGGAGAAGGTCCCGATGGAGATATTTGATGGATAGGTGGAAAGGTTTCTTAATAAGGATGTAGTGCTCATCAAGGTTCTTTGGGAGAATCATCAAGTTGAAAGTGCCATATGGGGAGCCGAGGCGGACATGCAAAAATGATATCCATATCTCTTCCACTCTACTCAAGCCTAAAGTACTAATTTAAGATCCCATATGTGTTTTTAAGTCTTAAGTTTTGACCCTAATGTCATTTCATGCATTCATGTTTATATCGACAAGTTTAAGGTGATTTTGATGTTCATGTTGAGAGTTTTTGAAAATCATGTTTAAGTACATTTGTTGCATCCATGCTAGGATAAAACCTCTATGATTACTTTCCTTGTGTACGTTTCTTTGACATTCTGGGATGAATATTCCCAAAGGGGAGATATTGCAACACCCTGTAACACCATGCTCTTATGTTCCTATGTTTCAAGTCTTATTTGGTCAGGTTAGAAGTGTGTTAGGGTCATGGGAGACTTCTAGTACTTAGACAAGTTCAAGACTTCCCTATGAGTTGAGTTTTGGTGTCGGTCCATGCAAGGGTCAACTTTAAATGAGTATAAATTTTAGCACACTTGGAACTGGATGACCACAACATGATAAATGTAAGCCCATTTAGTTAGATTTCCAACCAATTTGGTTTCACCTCATTTAGAGTTCGGAGTCAAACGTTATGGTCATTTTGCTGAAGACTGCTGGTGCAGAGTTGCGCTACGAGACCACTGTTATGGGCCGTAAGCGGGGAACGAGTAGTAGTTTGGGCTCGTAGCAATTTCTATAAAATCTGAAATTGAGCCCAGGGGTTACGGGAGGGTCCTACGTGTCATAGTACTATGTACGATTCATAACGAGGCCCATAACAGACGTTTGACAGCTTTTTAGGAAAGGTTATTTTGGTCTTTTCCCACTCTTTTTAAGCTCTAGATTGACGTTTTCATACTCATTTAAGGTTCCAAACTCTTAAGTTCATCATTTTATTGCCAAAATACTCTCTCTAAAACCCTCCAAGACTTCCCCAAATAATTTTCAAATCCCCCATTCAAATTCAAGAAAACTCAAGAATAAGTTTTCGATTCAAAACCCCATTCCAAGCTTCAAGTCTTTCTCAACTCATTTTCAAGAATTAAAAATCTAAAGTATGTGTTTTTCAACCATTGAATCCTTTCACCGATGGTGCCCAAGCCTCCTTTTTACATGAATTTCATATTTCTAAGTTGAATTACTTATGGATCTTACCTATTATGAATTTGACTATGAACTATATTGGGGTTTCATTAAAGTGTGATTGTTTAAGCATGTTTTGAGCTATGGATCTATGGTATTCTTTTAGATTTGATGAAGGGTTTTAATGTACATTGCTGAGGGTATTACCAAGTATTGGTAGGTGGTTTTGCATTCATTTTTCTTGCATGATTTTATACTAGCATTACACACCTGCCAAGTGTTGATAAAATTTCCAATTAAAGTTTCTTGAGTAGTTGAAGGCCTAATGCATGGCATATGAGATAAGTGACTTTATGATGATGAAAGTAAAGTATATATATGTGTTGATTTCTTGAAAAGTATCTAAGTGTTGTAAATTGACCACACCTTGTTGAGGGGGTACTTTGCCTTAACCACTATGATGGAGGGTGTGATGTCCATTAACCATGTTGAGGGGTTGATACCTTGACCACTATCATGGACGGTGTGATGTGCATTACCTAAACCTCTTGCCGGGCTCGTTCCATACCTACCCGTATGAGTTTTTGAAAATCTTACGCCGGAGCCCCATAACCATTTTGACGGGTTGATACCTTGACCACTATGATGGAGGGTGTGATGTCCATCAACCAATTGAGGGGTTGATATATCAATCGCCTCAAATGGTGGTGGTAAGCCATCAACCAGCTGAGGGTTTGATACCTCAATCACTTCCGATGGTTGGTGGTCATGTCCATCAACTAATTGAGGGGTTGATTCCTCAATCACTTCCAAGGGGTGGTCTACCTTAGACTCCGAGTACTAAGTTTGCTTGGTGTATGATGATGGTCTCTTCCTTCACATCTAATAAGTTCTATATAAGCATATTTTACTTCAAGCACCACTCATGCATGTCATATTGCTATATGCTCATTTATTGTCTAAGTATGCATTTTGATTATCTTGCCTATTTATTGTTGTATTGCATACTACATATTTAGTACATTCAAATGTATTAACTCATACTCTATGCCTACATGATGTTACTATGTACGAACCAGAGCCCCACTTGATCATCCTCATCCTCCACGTGGCTAGTACGATTTCTCTCAAAGCAAGTTGGTGAGTCCTCAACTCCGAGGAAATATGTCTCTTGATTTTCATGCTATGTATTGACTTTCTCTATATTGCAAACTTATGATTATGAGGGTGAGCCCGGAGATTGCCATAGCCTCTGCTCTTATCTATGTAGTAGAGATGTTGTACGAACCTTATGATGTATTAATGCTACACTCTATCGGCTTGTGATGTTTCTACGGTATTAATGTTGTCCCTTAGCCCCGTTTATCCCTATTTGCTATCTCTTGTTGTTGTACAAATGCTTCTGCGACCAAGGATGTGTAATGCCATGCTAACTTTCTTCTTTGGGATTCCTTCGGGTTCCTTATTCGTCGTGTCATGTCTAGGCCCTAGGCTTGGATCTTGACAAGTAAGATGAAAATCGGATATTGACCCCAAAATGGAGGACTCACCACTCAGTGATCTTCACAAACCAAGATAGCCACATGGAGGAGGATGAATAGTAGCTCTGGTCCCTACATAGTTAGATCATATAGGCAAAAAGTATGTGTTAAAATTTGGAATGTACTAGTATGTGGGATGCAATGCAACAATAGACAATAAGCTTCATAGGTAAGGTGGATAATCATATACAATAGAATATAAGCTCAGTATGTCATGCATGAGAATGCTTTAATGGAAACTTGCATGAAAAATGAAACACATAACTTCTTTGCATCTTACTATGTGGGAGAAGACTGTAACTGACATAGACCATGTGAGCCACTATATAGAATCTAATGAAATCCTTCTATTGGGAAAAGACCAATGAACTCCTTCCATTGGGAAAAGCCCAATGAACTCCTTCTATTGGGAAAAAAGAGCATCTACTTGCCAAGGTAGAACTCCAAAACTTTGGTAAATTTACAATTGCATCTTTAAAGAACATTTTGCCTTACATGGATCCACTAGCCTAATTAGCCTACAAGGGCTCCTATGGTGGAAGATAGTTTAGGAGACAAAGGATTACTACTAGGTTCTAAGTTATTCCCAAGAGATATATTTGAAACATATAAATAATCATAGTCATTTATAAGCTTAAGGCATAACATCATCATATATAAAGAGAGAGTAGCTCATCTGTAACACCCCTCAAGGTGCAATCATGGAAATTGCCTGTAGATGCATCCATGAGTCAAGGTGCAATCATGGAGATTTCCTAGTGAAATAAGAAAAATGAATAAATTCTTAAAGTTGACTTACGAGTTATCAGACAGTAACCACGGTCCGTCATTAAGTCTCGTAAGTTGAGTCCCTGAGAAACCCAAATGTTTTTCTAAGTCTGGGACCTCACTATGAAGGGTTATATGGCCTATAAGTTCATCCACGAGCTGAGTTGCATGTTCGTGGAATAAGAAGTTGCAATTCAAGTAGCTTAACCTTTGTGACACCCTGGCCTACAAGGAAAGATATGAGTCATAAGTTGATAAGTCCGTAGAAGAAGATTCGTGGATGACTCTGGCAGTTTTAATGAAGGGTGTTTTTGACTTTTCCAATCTATCTAAGTCCTAAACTACGTCATTTCGGCTACTCCAACTACCCTTACTGACTTGATTTTTTTAAAATCCTATTCCTAACTCATTCAAAACTTTTAATTTCCAAAATTTCTCTCAAAGGTTCACAATATTTCTCTTTCTAAATCAAGGGTTCCATTGAAGCTAAAGCTTGAAGGTTTGACTAAGGATTTCAAGATTTGCTTCTTCAATTCTAAGGATTTACTTGATGTATGTGGAGCTTCATTCTCAGATTAGTTTCATCCATGAATCCTATTCCAAAACCTTTCTTTTTAAATCAAATTTTGTGATAATTTCTTATGGAATTTTAAGCTATGATTCTTGATGCATTGATTATGATTCCTATATGATAACCATGGCAAATTATGCATGAATTATGGTGAATTTTGTCACGGCCCAAGCCTAGGGCCTAGACGTGACCGGTGAATGGGGAACCGGAAGGAATCCAAACAAGCCTCGTAGCATATCATTACACATCCTTGGTCACGAAAGCAATAGAATATAACATGAAGTAGTAAATTGGGACAACCAGGGCTGAGGGAAGACTTTCATATCATAACATCAAGGAACAAGAGAGTCAAGACTCATAGCGTAGATACATAACATATCCAACAACACTTCCACTACATAGATAAGAGTGAGGGCCATGACAAGCAAACGGGCTCACCCTCAGAGTCAATACATGAATAAAAGTAAGATAGTCTTAGTACAAAGAAAGAGATCATAAGCAACGTCCCCAAAAGGGAGCACTCACCAACAAGCTTGAGAGTCAATCATTCTACACACGTGGAGGAGGAGGATGATCAATCGGTGCACCGGTTCCTATATGGTGACATCATGTAGGCATAGACTATGCATTAGTACATTTAAATGTACTAAGTATGTATGATGCAATACAACAAGAGATAGGCATCATAATCAAAATGTATAATGAGACAATAGATTAGCATATGGCAATATGACATACATGGAAGATGCTTGAAGTAAATCATACTTTCATAGACCATAACACGTGTAGGGAGTGACCGTTCTTAGTGCAATCCAAGACCTATCACCTCCTTAGAGAGGCGCATGAGGTACAAACCCCTTCATGAGGTTGATAGAGTACAACCCCCCCTCCCAAGGTTTGATGGGTACAAACCCCCAACATGGTTGATGGAGTACGAACCCCCCAACAAGATTGATAGAGTACAAACCCCCAACAAGGTTACCTGGGCCTACCACCCCCTGAGCTAGGCGATCAAGATGTTAACCCCTCAATAGGTTACCTGAGCCCACAACCCCCCGAGCTAGGCTTGGTTATCTCCAAAACTATAGAGATAATATCATATATACATATATACATTCCTCCCATCATCATATAGCCATCTTAAACATACATTCTTCAAATTATCATATAATCATCATATTCACACATCCATTTCATCATAATACGGTCATCATATACATATATTACATTCATCATTATTTCATCATCATTTCATCATCATATAATCATCATATAATCATTCAACTAATAAGACATGCATTGGACCTTCAATTCCTCAAGAAACCATAACTGAACATTTTAACAAACACTTAGAGGGTATGTAGTGCTAGTGTAAAACCATGCAATTCAAGAGTAAAACCATGCTAGTATATTCAATGTAAAACCTTCAATAGATACTAAATACCCTCAAGTAATATATATCAAATCTTACAATAGACCTTAGATTCGTAGCTTAAAACATGGTAAAATAGTCACAATTTCATGAACCTCAACATAGTGTGCAGTAAATTTCATAATAAATAAGACCCATGAATAAATCAACTTTAAATCATACAATTTTAAGTGAAGACAGCTTGGGTATCATGGGAGAAAGGAACCCATGAAAGAAACCACATACCTTAGCTTTGGAGATGATATTAGTAAAGATTGGAGATGGAGACTTGAAGCTTGAAAGGAAATTCTTAGATTCGGCGGGGTTTTGAGACTTGAGTTTAGGAGTAAAATATTTGGTTAAGTGTTTGAATGAGTATTGGGGAATGTTTACAATGATATGATGGTGAAAATGGCTAACTATAGGTATTTTCACATTTGGGAACACTTGGGCCCAAGACTTAAAAGTCTTGGATCGAAGTCAAAACTGGACCAAAAATGACACTAGTGTGCCCCCTTGGCACATCGTGCCAAGGGTGCGAAAAGCTCACTGGAAATGCATTTTTGGAAAATCAAAATTGCTAATCATTTGCTCTTAAATTGGGGTTTGACCCATTTTTCACTCAAAATAACCCCCTGAACAAGAATATGAAGTTGGACTTTCAATATCGTGTATGGATTTTGAGGTATATGAAAATTACGATTTCGAGCACTTCTGAGGCATATTTTTGGGCACTTTCTGGAAGTCGCTTCAATATCTCCCCCTTGGGAACATTTGTCCATGCATGTTAAAGAAATGTATATGAGAGACATAAAAATGAAATTTCAGCCCACATAAGGATGCAACAATGCATTCAAACATCATTTCAAAAATCTCATCATAAGTGTAAAATCTTTATGAACTTAGTTAATGAACATATGCAATGACGTGATGGCTAAACATAAGACTTGAGATCATATAAAGACTTAGATCAATATCTTAGGCTTGAGTGGAGTGGAAAAGGTAAGGATATCATTTTTGCATGTCTGCTTCAGCCTCTCAAGTAGCACTTTCAACATGTTGATTCCTTCAAAGGACCTTAATGGAAGTGACCTCTTTGTTTCTCAATCTATTCACTTGCCTATCAAATATCTGAATGGGAACCTCTTCATAGGTCAAATTATCTTCAACAACACCCACAACATCACTTGTACATTTCCTCAACATGGACACATGAAACACCGGATGAACCAAATCCATTTCTCTAGGCAATTCCAACTCATAAGCTACCTTGCCAACCTTTCTCATCACCCTATAAGGACCACATATCTTGGGATCAATTTTTTCTTCTTACCAAAATGGACCATACCCTTCATGGCTGACACCTTCAAGTAGACCCAATCACCAACCTCGAACTCAAGGTCCTTTTTACTCACGTCGGCATAAGACTTTTGATGACTTTGGGCTGCCTTCAATGTTTCTATAATCATTCTACCCTTTTCAAGAGTCTACATAACTAGATTTGGTCCCAACAAAGCTACCTCACCAACCTCAAACCAACCAACCAGTGATCTACAATACTTACCATAAAGGGCCTCAAAAGGAGCCATACTGATGCTAGAATGATAGTTATTGTTGTAGGCAAACTCAATCAATGGGAGATGATCATCCCAACTACCTTTAAGCTCCAATACACAAGCCCTAAGCATATCCTCAAGTGTTTGGATAGTTCTTTCGGCTTGGCCATCCGTTTGAGGGTGAAAGGTAGTACTAAGTTTAATTCTTGTACCAAGACCCCTTTGAAAGGACCTTTATAAGTATGAAGTGAATTATGACTCATGATCAGATATAATGGAAAAAGGAACCCCATGCAACCTTACCCAGTCATGAATGTACAACCTTGCATAATCTTAAGCACCGTTTGTGGTCTTAACTGGTAGAAAGTAAGACGATTTTGTCATCCTATCAACCACAACACAAATGGAATCGAAACCCTTTCTAGTCTTGGGCAATCCAACCACAAAATCCCTATTTATATCTTCCCATTTCCAAGTAAGGACCTCCATGCTTTCGATTAGGCCACCCGGCTTTTGATGTTTGGCTTTGACTTGTTGACAACTATGACAACCTAAAACGAATTTGGCAATGTCCCTCTTCATGCCTCCCCACTAATACACATCCCTCAAGTCTCTATATATCTTGGTAGAACCGGGGTGGATAGAATAAGAAGAATTATGGGCCTCATTAGGGATTTTCTCCCTCAAACCATCAACACAAGGCACACATAACCTACCTTAGTACCTAAGGGCACCACTCCCCCTTGGGAGTAAACTGCCACCTTGCCCTCTCTTACCAAGGCCTTCAATTCTAACAAGGAGGAATCAAGGTCTTGGTTTTCTTTCACCTCATCAACCAAGGAAGACCTAGAACCATATCAACGACAACAATACCCCATTACCAACCTCTTCCAACCTAACTCCCAATCTAGCCAATCAATGCACCTCCCTAGCCATATCCTTATCACCACTATCAACATGTGTTAGGCTACCCATAGTCACCCTACTAAAAGTAACCGCCACCACATTTGCCTTACCAGGATGATAATGCACACTCATATCATAGTCCTTAAGAAGTTCTAACCATCTCCTTTGTCTTAAGTTGAGATTATTTGAGTGAAGACATATTGGAGGTTCTTATGGTTGGTGAAGACATCAACATGCAACCCATACAAGTAATGACGCCAAATCTTTAATGCAAACACAATGGCAGCAATCTCAACAACATGGGTAGAGTAGTTCTTTTCATGCACTTTGAGTTGTCTAGAAGCATAGGTTATGACCTTACCATTTTGCATCAACACACAACCCAAATGTGACACCCCACATCTCACAATACTAGTACTATGCAAATAAAACATGATATGGCTTTTCAAATTAGCGCCAATTTTAAAAACAAAGTGCTTGAATATCATGTTAGAGGGTGATATGTGTGGCTAACGCTTAAGAGAATCGATTGCATACGAGTTTTATATCAAATTGAGGAGATCAAGGCCCTAAGCAAAGTGAGAGAATTGAGGTACTTGTAGGACTCAAGATGTGTGAATCACCTACTTGCTTAGTTTAAATTTGCTAGATAAACGGTGATGAGGCCCGACGTTGAATTTGTCCAAGTCCGATAATGAATAAAATTCATGTTAAGAGTGTAACTTTAGCCCATATTTTACCATCGTAAATGGAAAATACTTAAAGCCCAAGAATAATAATAAAAGGTGCCAAGTACATCATAACCCACTTGACTAATTGGGCCCAAACTAAGTGAAAAGGAATTAGGAAAATGGGTAGCCAAGGCCCATCAACTTTGAAACCCATTTAAGCCCGAGTGTGAGGGCCAAGCTGCTGCATCACTAGATTATTAATATATGTTAATATGTATTCAAAATCTCAAGAGAAATTCGGCCAAAGAGAGCCTTTAAAAGGGCAAAAAAAACAGGCCCTTAAGTCATTTCACTTTGGAACAATTTTCCGCTTTCCTGAAGACTCTTTTTTTCTCTTTACTTTACTTCACAAGGTAGCCAATACAACCCTCTAGGATTCTTGAAGGAAACCTGAATCTTGAAGGATAAGGTAAGTGGAAATGTCCACGTATTTGTTATACTTATCCCATGACAAACAAGAAATATATGCTAGTTATGCTTGTGAACAAAGGTCGGACATCATGTGTTTAGAAAGTTGTTACACATTTGCCTTTTTTTACTGACTTCTCTATGGTTTTTTGGTTGTATTATGAAGAACAGTTGATGTTCTTAACATGGTTTAAGTTATAGATATTAATATAAGGTTGCTACCCTGATTTTGTTTCATTTAAAAACGAGTTTTATTATGCTATCTTAAGTGTGAATTTGATTAGAACTTGCAGGCCAATGGATAGAACTATTGCCTCACATCCTTCATGATTGCTTTTTTTGCTGTTTTGAGACTGTTTTATGGTTGTTTACATGTATATATATTTTGAGGACAGTTTGGGTAAAGTTGAAACAAGTTCGGGATTGTTGACGTTGAAACGTAGCGAGAATACGAATGTGATGTTGCCTATTTATGTGTTGTGCAGGATTGTTATGTATTGTACCTTGTGAACTATTATAAGACCATTAAGGGTCTAAAATAAGATGTATATGACATGTATGTAAGGATGGTTGTTAGAAAATACGATTATAAGTGAAAAGGTTGAAGGAATGCCTTTGGGTCGCTAATTATAAGCTTGCTGCGCGGGTGTTAGTTTTTACTATATTAGGCTGCCAACAAGTGTTTCTTTGCTACTAATACTAGTCTTATTTTCTAATATATTGTAGATAAATATTTGAGGGAAAAAGTGGTCACTCCAAGGTAGTAACGAAGTCATACAACGAGGTATGTAAGGCTACTTGATTTCGTATTATTTGGCGTGAAACATAGATCCCTCCTTGGCACATAAAGGCACTTACCAACTCCGACACAACTATTAACCGTGTATCAACTCTTTCACATATTCATATGCTCCCATACATAGTCACCTTCAAATCTGCATATATACTAAGATACCAAGATAAACGAGTTCGTTCTACTAAATAAAGTTCATGTGTTGTTCTACCTCCTATGCATTTCATTATTTGTGTAACCTACTCCT
>JAABOM020076631.1:0-33818 GCA_011800125.2 Solanum clarkiae | reverse complement strand
ATCTACTAGAAGCTGCCGAAAATTGGTAGATCTAGTTTGCCGAAACCCAGCAATCAATTTGTAAGAGTGAAATATGACAAATTATGCTACAAACTAGCAAGCAATTATAGCAAGATAAATACGATAAACTAAAGAAAAATCATACGCAAATATCGACACCACAACCACAAACGACTGATAATAAAGATGGAGATAGAACCTGGTGAGTCACGGTGATGGAGTCGGATCGATCTGGAAATCGATGAAAATGTGAAATATGTCGGAGAACTTTCTGACTAGATGATGACGTTTCGTTGGAATCTGCTTGCAGGGAAGTTTCAGCAAAACAATGGCAAACTAATCTTGGTATTAATCTTGGAGCTTCTTGATCTTAAACCTTTACCCAAGACTTCTGAAAGAGTGGTTCTTGAAGCTTCAATGGAGTCTTTATTACCCAATTCAAGATTTTGAATGGAGAAACTGACAACTGAATTCGCCGGAGAAAGATTCCAGATAGCAGAGCACGGTGGCGATTTAATTAACTCTGACGATTGATTTCCCTTGATTTAATTGCTCTCTGAAGTGAGAAATCTACTCCTTCTGTTGACGGAAGAGGAAGAGACGGATCGACCAAGGAATCATTGTGGCGGTGAAGAATTATAGAGAGAGAATTCTGTTTAATTATCATTTCACAATTCATAATTTTTTTAACCACCCATAGCATGAGTAGCTAAATCAACAACTAGTGTTGTGGGATCCATGAAGATCTAACACAGTAGACCTAGATATTTTGCAATTCTTGGAATGGGTATATGGATGTATTAATAAAATCTCTTTGTTTTGCATGTTTTCTAATAATGGCCAACATTAGAACCCGCGTAGTGTTAGTGACTGGACCAAAGTAGTAATGAATAGGAAAAGAGATTGGTTAACAAGATTCAATGATGTGTTCTCGTCTTATCAACCGAACTGGGACAAGGGGAGATTGTACTAATACTTATAGGTAATTGTTAGTATTGCACACTATAGAGATGGGCCAAGTCACATAGTGATATTCGTCTCTCACCTTTGATCAGAGGGCTTGGTGAACTTAAATTATCGTCCTACGTGCTATGTTCTAAACAACAGTTGAGTTATCCAGGGATGCTAAGTTGTAGAATCAGGGGGATCACACTACTCTAGTTGCTCTCTAGTATTGATTTTCTTCTGTGGTAGTTAGTTTAGTTTATTTTCTCATTGACTATTGCAGACCCCCTTCAGGGAATTAAGTTGGTTAATTACTTGAATTTCCTAGTGGTGAATTTACCCTGAGTCTATGTATTCCCTTGGGTTCAACCCTAACCTTGGTTAGGTTTTATATATCTTTACAATGACCACTTTATCCACTTAAAGGAGGTATAACTTGGGCGACATCAAAGACTTTGGCACCATTGTTGGGGAATACGGCAAGACTTAGTTAGATTCATCGAAGTAATTCGAGTATTAATCCTTAGTTCCCTTTATTTTACTTTAGTTTTGTTGTTGTTTTTGTTTCTTTGTAGGGTATACGACTAGTGTATGCCCAACACTCGGAATCAAGGTAATCACTTAACTCCACTTCATCTAGCAATCCCAAGAACATTAAGAAGAATGGCCCAAGGTTAAATGTCAACAACACAGCCAATGTAGCTTTGAACCGGAATAATAATGATGAAGGAAATGAGAATCTACCTCCTTTAGAGAACATTCCATAGCCTTAGGATTTCATCGCCGATGCTCACCAATGGAATCAGTATAGGTTGAACTCCATGGCTATGGATGCAACTGGAGCCATTATGTTGCCACCATTACCGGCAATCACAAAGTTCACAGTCTTGAATGTGTCACTTCAGATGTTATAGAACCATCAGCTATTTGCAGGTTTACTATCAGAGGATCCACATAGCCACTTGCACAATGTGGCATTTATTTGTTAGAGTATGATAGGGACACAGAATCTATCTATGTAAAGACAATGTTTCATTATGCTATCTGAGCTCCCACAGAGTTCAATCATTAGTTAGGTAGATTTGCAGAACACCTTTTCAGAGAGGTACTTCCCTAGGTCAAACAAGCTCAAGTTAAAGGACCAGATCAACAACTTTGAGCAACTTTCTGGTGATTCAATAAGAAGTACTTGGGAGCAGTTTACAAAATATCTGAGGAGTGTTTATGACCATAAGATAGTTGATGATGTTTTCGTGGAGATCTTCTACCATGCCTTTGATTAGAACAGTCAGGCTTGTATTGATATTATCATGGGGGCATGTTTCTACATCAATCATTTGCAAGAATTGTGGAGCATATAGAGCAAGTGGTCAAGATGAATCATGCATGGGGGAAGCGGGATAGATCTTTACTAAACGGTTCATGTGTTGTTAGTGTCGGTTTATAGCAAGAAAAAAATAATAAGGAGATCATGCAATACCTTGCTCAAATTCGCACAAGCATGGAGGTGATGATGAAGCAGAATCATGGGAGAGTAAATGTGGTGGTTCATCAACCTCCACGTGTATCCATGTATGAGGAGCCATACTTTGAGGAGGACAAAAAATTTTTAACTGAGCAGATGGGGGGGGTTTTGGACCAACGTCCAAGGGTCCAATTAGGACTACTAGCGCCAAGGTCAAGGAAACCAAGGTCGGAACTATGGTAGAGATGGAGCTTTCAGAGACAATCATGTTGGTTATTTTGATAGAAATAGGATTCCAGATGCAGATTGGGGACGTACAAAGGGCTTCAAAAATGGTCCTTGTGTTCCACCACACAACTGCGACACAGGTACAAGTAATTCAAGAATTGAGGAGATGTTTGACCACTTATTAAAGAAGGATGAGACACAGGATGAGATTCTAAATGGCATGAAATCTAATATTTCAAGCATAAATAGGAAAATAGAGTCACATTCTGTGGTATTAAAAAGCTTGGACAGCAGTTTAGTCAAGTGTCAACTCAGTTGAATTAGTGTCAGAAGGGTACATTGCCTAGCAACACAGTGCAAAAGCCTAAGAATGAAGGGCAATGTATGCTAGTTACTACTAGAGATGGAAAGGGCACTATTGGTCCTCTTATGTCTGTTGATGAGGAAAATGTTCGTGAGGAGATGGTTGCAATAAAAAATGCAGATGAAGTTTATGATCATGGTAAGGGTAGGGTAAGTGAAGCAGTTGAAGTGCCACAAAAGTTTAAATCCGTCCCTAGACCTCCTTCTCCTTTCCCTCAATAAATCAAAAAGGGAGGAGGAACGAAAGTTCAAGCACTTTCTCTCCATGCTTAAGTAGCTATCTATCAACATCCATCTCATGGAGGCTTTGGAGAAAATGTTGGGTTGTGCAAAGTATATGAAGGACTTGGTTACCAAGAAACGTACTATGAGTTAGGAGCTTTCTCAAGATCTTCAATATTGTAGTGCTATCACTACAAAGTCCTTGGTTCAGAAACATGAAGATCCAGGTGTTTTCACCATATCTTGCACTATAGGTGATGTGGAGTTCACGAGGGCACTATGTGATTTTGGTGCCAGTATCAATTTGATGCCCCTTGCGGTCTACAAGAAGCTTAGATTGGGATCCCCTACCCCTACAAACATGCGATTATTAATGGTGGATCAAATGGTGAAGAAGCCTGCGGGGATACTCTATGATGTGTTGGTTAAAGTGGAGAAATTCATATTTCCTACAGATTTTGTGATTCTGGATTGTGAGGTTGACTTCGATGTCCCAATCATCTTGGAAAGACCATTCCTAGCCACAGGACGAGCTCTAGTGGATATGGAGGTCAACTCAGGTTTAGATTGAATGATGAAGAAGTTGTCTTCGACATCCACCATTCCATGAAGCATCCATATGAGCTCAAGAATGAAGTTTTGGCAATTGGTGAAATCTGAGTAACCAATTTGTCCAAGTCATGCCGCGACAATAAATTAGGTGCTACTTGGGAGGCAACCTAAGGTTTTTGATGTAATAGCATAGTTATAGGTTTATTTTCAGTTTTTGGATTCATGGGTAGTTGTTTTTGTTGTTTTGATTATAATTTCTGACAATGAGTTGGTTGCATATGGGGTAATTGTATATTTTATGAAGAGTATATAGGACTAAGTAAGCAAATTTGGCTAAGAAGAGCATCGGGTCAAGTTTCTCTAACTAGGTCTACGAGTCATAGAGCAGTCTCTGACTCGTATCCCATCTCGTAGAAATTTTTAGTGAGCAGGAAAAATGTGCACTCCAATCCATGAGCCAACTTTGTGATTCGTAGATCACATTACAAGAATGTGGTTTTTCATGTACCTCAAGTAAGTTTATGAAATTTTACTAAGTGTTAAGGATTCTAAGAAATCATAGCTTAAAAAGCTATTGAGTCAAGTACGATTCATAATCGAGATTTCATACCAAGCCCACTTAATTTACAGCCGACCTTGTAAAGGTATAAATTGAGGGTACAAATCATTTTGACCCCACATTTGACCTAATTGACGAAAAAATTACCTGACTGATCCCCTCTATTTCCTGATAACTTTCTAGCTACTGTGACCCATTTGCCGGTGTTGATTCTTGTGAACTAGGGTTTCTTGATCAATCACCTTCTCTTTTTTCTTCAAGTGAATCTCCATTTGTGGTAAGTTCTTGGATTAATTTTGATCTCTAATTAACCTTATGTTTAATTACTCATGATTATGATGGGTTTGGTGTCCAGACATGTAGTCCTTGATTAAATTTGAATAGTGTATGTGAAATAGGGTTGTCCTTAGTTGTGTTAATTCATTGATTCCAAAATTGGGTATTTTTGGCTTTAAATGCTACTTAATTTTTCTTACACTATGTTTGATTTGATGATACTTAATCATTAAAATTTTGAATTGGTAATTGATGAAATACGTACATGATATCTTGAATGAATTGGGGATAGTCGAAATGATGGGATAATTGATGCTTAATCATTTTTCGATGAAATGAATATATGTTGAAATTATTAGGGTTAGGGTTGTATGATTGAAATCGTGTGACTACTTGTATTCTTTGTTGGATGTTTGAAGATTTATTTATTGAAAATGTCTTGTAGTTTCATGTGATGGACTTAGAAACTCAGGTGACTGAGATTTCTGGTCCACGAGTGTCTTTTATGACTCATAGATTGCTTTACAAGTCGTAATTTCCCCTTGTGTAGACTTTTAGAAACTTCATGTTTTCAAGTTTCCATCAGACGACACCTTCAATGAGTCGTAGATAACTTTATGGCTCGTAGATAGGTCTCATAGATCCCTGCCTAATTTTAATTGCTCACTGGAACCTTCTACTACACCAGTCACTGTACCTAGGTCTTGTAGACTTTTTTGGTGACAAATTATTTTGAACTTATGGTTTGCGAGAGAACTTTACAACCCGTAAAGGGCCTTCATAGAGTCTTTTTGCAATCAACTTAGAAAACGTTTTGCACTTTATTTCTTGATTCTTGAGGCTAACCATGGTTCGTTTATGTCTATGTTTCAAGTATTATGTCCCCAAAAGGTAGATGTACTGAAATTGAGGCTCCAAGGAAAAGGCTCAGGGATGTGCCTTCAAATGTCGAGCACTGGGGTGATGAGTAGACCCCACATCTTAGTGGGTCTCTAGAGGTACTAGATGTCACATAGGACCTGAATGCTTTGATACCACAGACTAGAGCGACAGCCAAATCTGCGCGTACTCAGGCTCCATTTGATAGTCCTTCTGAGTCTGAAGATAGGGGTAATGACGAGAGTGGTAGCAACATGCCATAGGTGACTCCATCTGGAGAATAGTCCAGCTATGAGGTGGGCTATATGGAAGGAGCAGATGTCGAGTCCTCCGTCGTACCATCATCATCTTCAGTACCGAATGCACATGCCAATCGATAGTGCATCGAGGGCGTGGATGAGATCTTTCGAGAGGCATGCAACCCCAAGAGTAGGGCAAGCCTACCATTCTATATACGTGGAGCCCAGGGTTACAGATGATGGACATAGCCGTGTCCCCGATCTTCAGGACATGATAATTCGTTATGGGATCAAGTGGCTGACAGAGTCTCTTGGTTGATACTCTTGGTGTTGGTGAGGGAGTTCTATGAATCCTATATAGCCACCATGCAACGGAGTCTTCCCAAGGGGAAGAAACATCTCATTCAGCCTAGGATGACAGAGACACGAGTGAGAGGTTAGCGGGTATATTTCTTAGGAGACCATCCGTTGTATGTTTTTTGGTCCTGAGTTCCATGCCCCCAGATCCACAACAGAGTTTGACTATATGTTAGGGCAGGCTCGGAACCCACTGATTATGAAGGATCCTAAACATCAAACCTCCCTTTTGAGATGGGTGGCTAGTCATATTGTAGAGCAGGGTCCGGAATCTACTTGGGTCACCACCCACACGGAGCCAATCTTCAAGGCTTCATTCAGCTTCCCGCCAAATTCTTGTGGGCTATTGTTCAATCACATATCTAGCCGACCATGGCCGATAATACTCTCACACCAGAGCATGACATCTTGGTTTCCAGCATCTTGGCTGGCTATAACATATATTGGGTCTGCCTCATCGCCGAGCAAATATAGAGGACGCATTGAAGAGGGCTACCTCCATCCCATTCCCATGTTTGATCTACAGGCTCTGTTTAGAATCTAGGGTGGAGATTTTGCATCAGCTGGACCAATTAGTTTAACCCCTAGGGCTACCCCCCGTGATAGGATTGACCCTGGCTAAGTGATTCGGAAAATCCTAGCCAGGGCTGATCCCGATATAGATTTATCACTAATCAGCTAGTCATTTGTATTACTTGTTGTGCATAGATTATACAGTAAAGGTAAAGTAATAAAAAGCACATAAAGTACATGATCCCACAGTATAGCTAAAGGTGGTCTCTTATTCTATACTAATGCATAGTTTCATTTGAGTTATTACTTCATATACAGTATTTCCTGCCTTACATATTCAGTTCAGTATCTCATACTGATGTCCCTTACAAGGGACCTACATTTCATGCTGCAGGTACAGGTTCTAGTAGATCTCCCCAGTAGGAGTACAGGATATCCAGCTGTTGTTATTAAGCTCCAGGTTGTTTTGGAGCTTCGCGTGTCTAAAGTTTGTATTTTTTGTATTGTATAGTTAGTCAAGGCGGCTGTCTCGACCCTTATCAGATGCTTTTCCTTATCTAGAGGCTTTGTAGACTATGTAAATTAAAGTGTGGTCATGTCTCGTACTGTAGACACCGTGGCCCTAACGGCCTAGCCATATGCATTTCCTTTTGGTTTGTTATTACTGTATACTTTCTTAAAGGCATGTTGAATGTAGAAATCCCTTATAATGTGTATAAAAAGCGCATAGATACAGGTTGGTTCTCCCGGGCCTTATTGGCAACGGGTGTCAGTCCACCTTAATAGGATTTTGGATGTGACAAAAGTGGTACCAGAGCGGGTCATCCTAGAGAGTCTACAAACCTATGTCTATGTAGTGTCTTTCTTATTGATGTGTTGTGCACCACATCTATAAGCAGGAGGCTACGTGGCATTTAGGAATGGTTACTTTCTTTTTGTTCTTTTGATCGTGCCATAGAGCTAAATTTAATAGGTGGATTGTGTCTAACCGCTAAATAGTTTTGTACAGCAAGTATGCCAGAAACCAGGAAGAACAAAGGTGAAGGGAAGGGAGTAAAAGTGGTGGTTGGTATACCCAGTCAGGTGAGACAAAGAAATGAGGCTCAAAATGATCTCTATCACAGACATCTCCAACCGCTCCAGCTCCTGATGGACCCGAAAGTAGTGAAATTTCCCCAGAACTACCTATCGATGCTACCGTGCAGGACTTGAGAAATGCAGTCCAACTATTGGCCCATATAGTTCCTAGCCAAGGTTAAAGACAGGAAGGTCCGATTATAGGTGCAGGTGGTGCTAATAGGGCAACTGGCACAAGGATACGTGATTTCCTTAATTTGGACCCTCTATCCTTCATTGGGTCAAATCCTAATGAAGATCCCCAAGACTTTATTGATCAGATTCAGCGCACTTTAAATGTTATACATGTGAGTGGTATAGAAGTTGTCGAGTTAGTTACATATAGGTTGAAGGGTGTGGCTATATTATGGTATGAAGCTTGCAAGCAATCTAAGGGTATAGATGCACCCCCAACTACCTGGAAAGAGTTCAAAGAGGCATTCTTGACCACTACTTGCCATTAGAGATCCTAGGGGCCCATGCAGATCAGTTCTTGAATCTCCACCAAGGGAATATGAGCGTGAGGGAGTATAGTCTTCAATTTAATGCCCTGGCCAGGTATGCTCCTAATGTAGTTACTACTATGGCAGATAGAGTTCGTCGATATGTGGATAGATTGGATATGTATCTGGTCAGAGACGGTACCATTGCTTCCTTGAACAAAGACATGGATATAGCGAGAATACAAGCTTTTGCATAGAAATTGAAGGACCAGAGGCAAAGGAGAAGGACATAAGAGTTAGAAAGGGCACAGTCCAAGGGGGCCAGGTCTACAGGGCAGTTTACACCACCCCAAGGTGAGCTTAGGCCTCGGTTTTCTAATAGATTGCCCAAGCCATCATCTTCCTACTCTGCAGCCAGTGCTCCACCACAACTTCAAGGGTCTAAAAGCAATCAGTTTGGTCAACGAGGTGAGGGACTAAGTGCGCAGACAACAGGATACTCGGCAGGCCAGTAAATGACTCCTAGGCAACCTTGTAAATAGTGTGGAAGAAGTCATTCAGATATATGTCATGTTGGGACAGACTCTTGTTATTGGTATAGTACGCCAGAGTATATGATAAAAGATTGCCCAAGGAGGCGTATAGGTGATATAGCATAATCTTCTAAGTAAGTTGTTGTATCATCATCATCAGTTACTCTATTAGGTAGGGGTCAACAAGTACCTATGGGTTGTGGTAGAGGTGTTAGTGGGACAGATAGCTCTAACAGAGTCCAGAATCGCACTTATGTTATGGGGAGTCGGCAAAATTTAGAAGCTTCAGCTGATGTGGTCACAGGTACATTGTACATCTTTTCACATAATGTATATGCATTAATTGACCCTGTTTCTACGCTATCATACATTACCCCACTAGTTGCTGGGAAGCTTAAGAGAAGACCCAAATTATTGAACAAACCATTTGAAGTGTCTAAACCAACCGGTGAATCAATTATGGCTAGAAGGGTTTATTATGACTGTCTAGTAACTGTTTGTGACCGTGAAACATTGGCTGACCTTATTATGTTATAAATGGTGGAATTTGATTTTATAATGGGCATGGATTGGTTAGCTTCTTGCTATGCTACCATGGATTGTCGAACTAAGAAAGTGTACTTCCACTTTCCAAATTAGGAAGTTCTTGAATAGGAAGGCAATATTGGGGCGCCAAAAAGTAAGTTTATCTCTTATTTTAAGGCCAGAAAAATTATATCTAAGGGGTATATATGTGATTTAGTTAGAGTGAGGGATATGGAGGCAGAATCACCAACTCTTCAATCAATTCCAGTAGTGAATAAATTTATTGATGCGTTCCCTGAAGAACTTCCAGGCTTACCTCCAGAACGAGAAGTAGATTTTGGTATTGACTTACTTCCGGGCACTCAACCTATTTCCATCCCTTCATATAGAATGGCCCCGGCAGAATTGCGTGAACTAAAAGAGCAGTTAAAACATAGAGAAGGGTTTTATAAGACCTAGTGTGTCCCCTAGAGGTGCACCAGTATTATTTGTACGCAAAAGGAAGGCACCTTGAGAATATGTATCGACTATCGACAATTGAATAGGGTGACAATTAAGAATAAATCCCCTCACCCCAAGATTGACGATTTATTTGATCAGTTACAGGGTGCCATATGCTTTTCAAAAATTGATTTAAGATTAGGTTATCACCAAGTAAGGGTGAAGGAGAAAGATATACCTAAGACTGCTTTCAGAATACACTATGGTCACTTTGAATTTCATGTTATGTCATTTGGGCTAACAAATGCACCAGCAGTTTTTATGGATCTGATAAACAGGGTATTTAAGCCATTCTTGGATGTGTTCGTGATAGTATTTATAGATGACATTTCGGTATATTAAAGATCAGAAGAGGACCACGCAAATCACTTACGATAAGTGTTACAGGTTCTTCGTGATCGACAGTTGTATGCAAAATTTTCTAATTGTAAATTTTGGCTAAAATCAGTGGCATTTTTAGGTTATATTGTGTCTAAAGAGGGAATAAGGGTTGATTCACAAAAGATAGAGGTTGTGAAAGATTGGCCAAGACCAACAACACCTACGAAAGTTTGGAGCTTCCTAGGTTTGGAAGGTTATTACAGGAGGTTTGTTGAAGGTTTTTCTTCTATTTCTGCACCTCTAACAAAGTTGACACATAAGGCGACCAAGTTCCAATGGAATGATACATGTGAAAGAAGCTTCCAGAAGCTAAAAAATAAGCTAATTTCTGCACTTGTGCTACTACTCCCAGAAGGCACCGAGGGGTATGCAGTGTATTGTGATGCTTCAGGAGCTAGCTTACGGTATGTACTGACACAACATGGTAGGGTAATTGCTTATGCATCTAGACAGCTACGACCACATGAGAAAAACTATCCAACACATTATCTTGAGCTAGCAGCTGTTGTGTTTGCTCTGAAAATATGGCACCACCATTTGTATATGGTTCATGTTGACATATACACTGACCATAAGAGCATGCAATACATCTTAAAGCAGAAAGACCTAAACTTAAGACAGCGGAGGTGGCTAGTGCTAATGAAGGATTATGATGTTGATATACTTTACCACCCGGAGAAGGAAAATGTGGTAGCTGATTCTCTGAGCCGTAAGGCAATCATGAATACTGGTGATCAAGTTGCAGTAGGTTAAGAAGTGGCTAAGGATCTACGTTAACTAGCCAAATTTGGGAGTTTGCCTTCTTGAAACTCCAAAGGAAGGGGTTATTGTACATAATGCAGCAGTGTCTTCATTAGTAATGGAGGTGAAAGAAAAACAGTTTGAGGATCCTCTTCTATGACAGCTTAAGGAAAAAGTGAGTCAGGGTATGATAAAGGGCTTTGACCTTACACAATATGGAGTACTTTACTGCCAAAATAGATTATGTGTGCCTGATATTAATGGATTAAGAAAAAGGATAATCGAAGAAGCTCATCATTCCCGATATTCCATCCATCCATGATCAACTAAGATGTACCATCACCTGAAGGGAATCTTTTGTTGGGGAGGCATGAAAAGGGACCTTGCAGGATTTATGGCTCAATGTCCAAATAGCAAACAAGTGAAAGTAGAACACCAAAAGCCAGGAGGTCATTTGCAGTGTATAGAGCTTCCAACATGGAAGTGGGATATGAACAATATGGATTTTGTTATCGGGTTGCCTCACTCATTTCAGAAGGTTGACTCCATATGGGTAATAGTTGACAGACTCACAAAGTCAGTACACTTCTTGCCAATCAGGAGTGATTATACATCTGAAGAGTATGCCAAGCTATACCTCAAAGAGATAGTTAGGCTACATGGAGTCCCAATCTCCATTATATCTGATCGACGAACTCAATTAACTGCAAAGTTTGGGAAGTCCTTCCAAAAGAGTTTAGGGACACAAGTGAATTTGATTACAGCTTTCCACCCTCAAACAGATGGTCAAGCAGAACGTATCATTCATACACTTGAAGATATGTTGTGAGCTTGTGTGATGGACTTTAAAGGTAGTCGGGTGGACCATTTGCCACTTATTGAATTTGCCTATAATAATAGCTACCATGCGTGTATCAAGATGGCACCATATGAAGCTTTGTATGGGAGGAAATGTAGGTCGAATTGAATGGTTTGAAGTGGGTGAAGACACCTTTCTTGGGCCAGATCTAGTACAATAAGCCATGGAAAAAGTTAAGGAAATACAGCAACGGCTAGAAACAGCCCAAAGTTGTCACAGATCATATGTGAATGCTAGAAGGAGAGGACTGGAATTGTCAGTAGGGGATTGGGTATTTTTAAAGGTGTCTCCAATAAAAGGGGTTCTGAGATTTGGTAAGAAAGAAAAACTGAGCCCACGTTATATAGGGCCATATAAAATTATTAAGAGGTTCGGGCAGGTTGCATATGAACTAGAGCTACCCCAGGAGCTTTCAATGGTTCATCCAGTTTTTCATGTCTTAATGCTTTGAAAATACATAGGTGAACCATCCCATATCTCTCATATTGAGATGTTTAGGTTACAGGAGATCTAACCTATGAAGAGGTGCCTATTGCTATTCTAATCATCAAGTTAAAAAGCTAAATAAAGAAATAACTTCAGTGAAGGTACTTTGGAGAAACCAGCAAGCAGCAGAAATAACATGGGATGCCGAGGACGCGATGAAATCAAAATACCCTTACTTATTTGAAGCTAAAAAGGGAATCCAACATGCAGAATTGGGACACTAATAGGTACATGTGATTGAATACTAAGTGTGTTGTCAAACGTTTATGTAAGTAAAGGTTTAAACTTGGTTAAGCTATCCAATTATGCAAACATTCAAGGATGAATATTCCTAAGGGGGGAGGATATAACACCCCACATCCTACAATACTAGAACTATGCAAATGAAACAAGATATAGTTTGTTCAAATTAGTGCCCATTTGTGAAAGTACTTGAATCTCAAATTAGAGGGCGATAAGTATGTCTAACACTGAAGAGGGTCGAGTGTAAATAAGTTTTAAGTCAAATTGAAGAGATCATGACCTTAAACAAGGTGAATAAGTGAGGTGCTTGTAGGACTTAGGAAGCTAGCAGGTGAGTCACCTACTTTCTTAGCTTAAATTTGCTAACTAAACGGAGACGAGGCTCGACGTCGAATTTGTCCAAGTTCGATAGTGAATAAAGTCTGTGTTAAGAGTGTAACTTTATCCTATGTTTTACCATCATAAATGGACAAAACTTACAACCCAAGATGGATAATAAAAGGGCCCAATTACATCACAATCCACTTGGCTAATTTGGCCCAAACTAAGTGAAGAGGAATTAGGAAAATGGGCAGCCAAGGCCCATCAACTTTGAGACCCATTTAGGCCCAAGTGTGAGGACCAAGCTGCTGCCTCACTAGCTTAGTAATATGTGGATATATGCTCAAAATCTCAAGTGAAATTTGGCCAGTAGATCCTTTAAAAAGGGCTCAAAAATAGCCCCTTAAACCATTTCACTTTGGAACAAATTTTCAGCTTCCTAAAGACTCTTCTTTTTCTCTTTACTTCACTTCACAAAGCAGCCAATACAACCCTCTAGGGTTTTTGAAGGAAACCTTAATCTTAAAAGCTAAGGTAAGTGGAAATATCCATGTATTTATTTTATACTTATCCCATGATAAACAAGGAATATATGCTAGTTATGCTTGTGCTAGAAATTTAGACAGCATGTGTCATAAGGATTGTTGTGAACTTTTCCAGTTATTAAAGAGGATTTTATCTTCTTGGTTGGCTGATTTATGAAGTAAGACTCATGGTTTTAACAAGGTATAGTTTGTTAGTGATGTAACTAAGCTGTTGCACCACTTTTACAGTCTGTAAAAGTGAGTTCTTATAGGATATCGCACTTGTGTTCTTAGTACGAACTTGTGGGCTAATGGATGGAAGGTTATTGCCTCACGTCCTTCATGATTAATTTGGTACTATTCTAAGACTATTTTAAGGTTGTTTTCATGTATAGATGTGTTGACGATAGTTTAGGTAAAGTTGAAACAGGTCCGGGATTGTCGACGTCAAAATGTAGCAAAGGGGTATAACGTTATGCCGCCTATTTGTATGTTGCATAGAATTGTTGTGTGTTTTGCTTTGTGGGCTGTTGTAAGACTGTTATGGCACTAAAATAGTCTAAACATGATATGTATGTAAGAATATGTATTAGAAAATACGATTAGGGTGGAAAAGTTGAAAGAATACGCTCGGGTTTACAATTATACCCTTGCTGCCCGTATGTTATTTTTTTATGAGATTGAGCTACCAAGATATATATATTAGCTGCTAATGCTAGTTTTATTACGTACTATGTTGTAGATAAATATTTGGAGGAAGGGAAGGTTATCTCGAGGTAATAGCGAGGTCGTACAGTGAGGTATCTAAGGCTACTTGATTTCGTATTTTTGGCATGAAACATAGATCCCTCCTTGGCATATAAAGGCACTTACCAACTCCAACACAACTATTAACTGTGTCTCAACTCTTTCACATATTCATGTGCTCCCATACGTAGTCACCTTTGAATCTGCATACATACTTGGATACCAAGATACACGAATTTATTCTACTAAATAAAGTTCATGTGTTATCCTACCTTCTATGCATTTCATTATTTGTGTAACTTACTCCTTTCATTATGGTATTTTCTTTTGTGCTTATTTATGTGTAATATGTTGTACCTACAGTCTTACAGCTCCAATGTTACGACCACCAAAAGAATCATCTCAAAGGTAAATGAAAGATAAAGTAAAGTATATTTCTTGTTGATGGTTGGTAAACCGAGGGGTGGAAGAATCACCTAGCCAGGGTCGATCCTATCATGGGGGGTAGCCCGAGGGGTTAAAGGAAAAGCCTAGCCAGGGTGATCCTGATATATATTTACCACTGATCAGCTGGTCATTTGTATTACTTGTTGTGCATAGATTATACAGTAAAGGTAAAGTAATAAAAAGCACATAAAGTACATGATCCCACAGTATAACTAAGGGTGGTCTCTTATTCTACACCAGTGCATAGTTTCATTTGAGTTGTTACTTCATATACAGTATTTCCTGCCTTACATATTCAGTACATTATCTCGTACTGACGTCCCTTACAGGGGACCTGCATTTCATGTTGCAGGTACAGGTGCTAGTAGATCTCCTTAGTAGGAGTACAGGATATCCAGTTGTTGTTACCAAGCTCCAGATTGCTTCGGAGCTTTGCGTATCTAGAGCTTGTATTTTTTCTATGGTATAGTTAGTCAAGGTGGGGCCTGTCACGACCCTTATCAGATGCTTTTCCTTATCTAGAGGTTTTGTAGACTATGTAAATTAAAGTGTGGTCATGTCTCGTACTCTAGACACCGTGGACCAAACGACCTAGCCATATGCATTTCCTTTTGGCTTGTTATTACTGTTTACTTTCTTAAAGGCATGTTGAAAGTAGAAATCTCTTATAATATGTATAGAAAGCGCATAGATACAGGTTGGTTCTCCCGGGCCTTATTGGCAATGGGTGTCAGTCCGTCTTAATGGGATTTTGGGCATGACACGGCATACTTTGGAGCCCATCCTGATCAAGGTTGATAAGAACCTAGTGGCACTCAGGCAAGAATTTCTGCCATAGATGTTCATCTTGGTGCCACCTCCTGAGGGTTCTGCGAGTGGCACCACCACTGCTGCTACTACTATTGAGGTGAAGCCCCCGCAGTATGGTGCAGATGAGGAGAAGGGGCCCACTATTGTTGCTACGGCTCTAGTGACCACTACTACACAGCTTTCTATAATAGGTATAGTCTACGTGTCCGCTGCTTCTATCTAAGCCATGGCGTGATAATTATAAAATGCTGAGTCTTAGTTGACTCATCTCTTTCAACAGATTAGGCCATAGGTTCGGCAGGCTATTTCATACTCGAAGGATCGGAGCTGGGCATTCACCGTTTCTACCATTCAGGATCATATTTCTTTGGGGTATTCCCATATTGATGCCTTCGAGGAGAGGGTTCAGAAGAGATTGGTCGAGGCCCGGCCTTCAGATTTGTCAGCCCTGCAGTCGTAGATCCAACAACTCAGGGCTAACTTAAAAGCATCACTAGCGGCACTAGTTAAATTTCAATAGATGACATCTCTGGTGCTGATGTTTGATTTATTTGCCTCTGAGGAGCCTATAGAGACTTCTCTCGGAAGAGACCTTGCATGAATAAGAACTAGATGAGAGAAATGTATGTGCAAAGATCTTAGAGGATGAGGAGTTTGAGCTTGCCGCAAGAAGATTGAGGTACGATGAGGAGATGTGGCTAGCTCATCAGCATAATAGGTTGAGGGGTATTGGCCCCTCCAAATAGAGTACCATTTCTGAGGTGACTACCCCACAGGGAGAGGATGGCCAGACAGAGTGCCATTGTTGAGGAGACTAACCCACAGGGATAGAGTGTCCAGACCCATCCCGAGACTGGTTCTTAGGCGCCCAGGTATGTTTTTAACCCCTTACATTCTATTTTATATTTATTGTGTGCACTGGGGACAATGTACTTCATTTTCGATTGGGTGTGGGTAGTCATGGGCCTTAGTGAAGTTTGAGTAGATTATGGTCCATAACTACCCTAATTTTTTATCCCGAGGTTTTCTTGCCTGTGTTCTTTTTCCTCATGGATATTTAATTTCTATTGAACCGACACATTTAGGATGTTTAGATAATATGTGTAGCATATAATACTAATACTTATGGCATATAACATGTTTTTATGTTTTGTTTTGAAAAATGGTACCCACCGAAAAGTTTGATTAATAGTTAGATAGTAACCATGCATGTTTAGGTTTTTGACAATATCTATTTTGATAAGTGAGGGTGAATTGAGATGAGAAACATGATATGTGAGTCATTCACTGATAATGTGTGCAATGTCATTAGCATGAGCTTATTTTGCTAGATTCTTGCATTTTGTGCTAATTCAAAACTTTCCCTGTTACTCTAAGTTAGATTGTAGATTAAACGGATTAGGAAAGGATCGTAGGCCTTTTTTCTTTAATTAGTCCACTGTAGCCTAAAAATAACCAACCAAATGATGATATGTCCCTTGTTCAAAATATTTGAGCCTTACATGTACCAATTCTTTCAAAACACCTGATTAACCAAGCCTTAACTAGGGAAAAATCCTGAAATTTTCCCTACTCTTTCCTTGAGCATTCTGAACCTTGATAGAGTTAAAGCCCCTAAGTTGAGGGTTGCTACCAAAAGAGGCCCTAGTTCTAAGAATGGCTAGTCTACACCTCAACATAGGCCAAACGTTTAAGTTGAGGGTGTCAAGTGTAAGGGTAAAACACAAAAATGAGGGAGGTAAGTTAGGAATGAAGAGAAAAAGAAGAAAATCATGTACCAGGTGCAAGAAAAAAAATGAAAGATGCCTTTGATTGAGCTAAAGAGCAAAATGAAGCATGAAAACATGGGGAAAAGATGAAAAATGAGAAGAAAACACCCGGAAAAGCTTGAATAAGGAAAAAGGGAGAATAAGGTGAAAATTAAAAAGTTGGTGAGGTAAACATGTAGAAAAACCCAATTTCAAGGAGGGACTTTAGTCACTATTTTCCTAAAATATCGTCCCAAAGACCCCCGAGCCTATGTTATAAGCCTAGAAAGTCCTAAAGTGATCCTAGTCCAATTAGCTTAAGGTTTGAGTCATGAATATCGGGGCAAGCCTATAGTTTTAGTTATTATGGATGAATATTTGTTGTGAGAGTTAGTGTTTTTGCACATTCCCAAGGTTAAACATGAAATCATCATTGAGTGTCAGATATGGGACTTCTTTCTATGAGGGCACTTACATTGCATTGTTAGCATTTGACTTGTTGAGTGATTGTGGACTGTTGATAGCCCCTTGCTTGTCATAGTTGTGTTGTCAGATGCACTAGCTTGCATTGGTTTGCTAAATAGCTATCTAATCCTGTTTTGAAAAGCTAGTGTAGGTATTTGAGCTTGAATTGTATGTGATATATGTCATTCAGTTGAGGTCTGTTTATTACAGTGTTGTCTATATGGATTGAGTCGTCGCATGAGGATAAGCAATAATTTTAAGTTTTGAATGTTTATGTGCTGTCAAAATACAACACTTTTGATGCTTAAAACTTTGGATTTTGTGTTTTATTGATGCGATATTTGTGGGTTTATGTGTTTTTGTGTTTAAATTTGCAGGAAGACGAGTTGGCCATGCTTTAGGGAAAAATTGCAGAAGATTTTTTGGTTTTTGATGACTTACGATACCCTCTACAGATCATAGAGCATTCTACGAGTTGTAGAGGTGGTTTCGTTACAAATTCTAATGAGGGATGATATCAGAAGTTAAAGTCTGCGAGACAGATTTACGAGTCATAGAGCTATCTATGAGTCATATAACTATGTTTCGTGAAGATTTCTACTAAAGAACAAGTTGATGCAGTTGAATCCTACGAACAATCAATGTGAGTCATGGATCCGTTTATGAGTTGTATAATGAAGTCGTAGAAAAGCAGTCCAAAATCCTAGAAGCTGAATATGAGACCCCGACTATGACTCATAAATCATACTACGAGTCATAGAGACCTTTCGTGTAGTCCGCCAACTAGTTTCTCTATTTTATTTACGACTTAATTGTAATTACAATAAATAGTACTTTTAGTTATTTTTCAGCAATAGTACAATAGAGGACGTAATTAGTCAGTGTTTTTAGGGTTTGTGCTTGGAGAACTCAATACTTGAGAGAGAAACACTAGTGAATTAATTTGATCTTCAATCTTATGATTCTCAATCAATTTTGGATTTGTTTGATTCTCAATTCAATTGGGTAAGTGTTTAATCATACTTTCTCAAATCATAATTTCTTTATCTACCCACAGCATGAGTAACTAAATCCACATCTAGTGTTGTTGAAACCATAAAGATCTAACAAAGTAGACTCGGATATTTTGCAATTCTTGGAATGGGTATATACATGTATTAACCAATTCTCTTCGTTTTGCATGTTTTCTAATGGTGACCAACATTAGAGCCCACATAGTGTTACGACTGCACCAAGGTAGTAATGAATAGGAAAAGATATTGATTAACAAGATTCGATGATGTATTCTCATCTTATCAACTGAACTTGACTAAGGGGAGGTTGTACTGAGACTTATAGGTAATGGTTAGTATTGCACACTATGGAGATGGGTCAAGTCACATAGTAAAATCCACCTCTCACCTCTGACCAAAGGGCTTGGTGAACTTAAATTACTGTCCTGAATGTTATGTTCTAAACAAGAATTGGGCTATCCGGGGATTCTATATTGGGGAATCATGGGGAATACACTAGCCTAGTTGCTCTCTAGTATTGATTTTCTTCAGTGATAGTTGTTTTAGTTTATTTTCTCATTGAATATTGTAAACCCCCTCTCCCCCCCCCCCGGGGAATCGAGTGTTAATTACTTGTATTACTTAATGGTGAATTCACTCTGAGTCTACATATTCCCTTGGGTTCGATTCTAAGCATGGTTATGTTTATATCTTGACAATGACCTCTTTATCCTCCAAAAGAGGTGTAACTTCGATGACATCATCTGGCACTTCACAGACTCGGGTGAGGGTGTAACCTTAGAATCAGCAGTAGGAACCGAAGCTTAGATCTAGGTTGAGCATCCACTAGCAGCTTCGATTGTTGAGATTCCTCCAGTTGCTGCTTTTATTGATGAAGAGAAGTGGAGGTATGTACGATTTTGGAAGATGGACCTACCTAAGTTCAGGGTGGGAATACTAAGGATGCTCAGGAGTTCTTGACCATTTGTAAAGGTATTTGGATATTGTAGGACTAGCAATGGGCATGAGATATGTCACCCTCTAGCTTCGTAGGCCAGTCAGGGAGTAGTGGAGGACTATAAGATTAATTGCAGTTGGATCTCCTCATATGACTTGGGAGACATTTTTTTGATGCATTCTATGATCAGTTTGTGCCTTGGAATGTCCACGAGGAGAGCCAATTGAGATTCGAGAGATTGAGGTCGGGTACTATGACTGTTTTGGAGTATGAGATCAGGTTTTACCAGTTGGCCCATCATGCTACTACTATAATTTCTGCCGAGGTAGATAGGGTTCGCCTATTATTGAGAGGGCTGGTCTATCCTATTAGATAGGTGATATTCTATGTAGCTAGGGGGATGGAGCTTCCTTTTAGTCAGTGGTTAGTGCTGCCAAGGAGGCAAAGTTGATGCAAAGAGAGGAGTTTGGGGACCCTAAAAAGGTTTATACTTTGGGAAAGTACTCAAGTGCCTCATCAGAGAGCAAAGGTATGATGAGAGAAGGTAGTTCATTTCAGCACTGTGGCTTTCAGACAGCCTTGCCAGCTACAAAGGGAGGACGAGGCATCCGTAATTCCTATAGTTTTTGTTTGTAATGACCTAAACCTAATGCTTAGGTGTGATATAGCGATTTAGAACCCAAAAGTCCCCGAGCAAGCCTCTTAGATCATAATGTACTTCATAGGTTCGAATAATGAATTATAAACGAGTGAAAATATGAAATGGGGGATGGGACTATGGGATAAATCATAGCTAAAAGTGGAAGATCCACTCAATTAAAGTGAAAGTCCAAACAAAATTCTAAACAAAAGACAATAACTAGAGCCAAAAATACAAATCTGAACCCCAAGTCATTAAAGAAAGTACATATTGTATCTAAAATATCAGAAGTAAAGATAGAAGGTAAGTGCTCCATTATTGGTGAATGGGAACTCACCAAAGCTTAAAGCCTTCTTGATCAGCCTAGCCATGAGGAGGAAGATAAGGTAGATCACTTATACCTATATGATTATAAGCATGTAGGCAAGATATGGTTAGTGCTTTGGAATGTACTAAATATACAGGTATGCAATGTAATAAGTAAACATAATGATAAGCAATACGTAATAGATTTGCCTGAATTTCGAAGCTTTAACAATATAATCAGTTTTCAAAAAATGCATAAAATAATTCCACAATAATACAAAGGAAGCATATAAGTAATTAAGTTTGGAAATAAAACTGTAACCAACAAAACCATATGTGCTATAATAGGGAATACCAACGTTATACTCTACACCGGCCTACTTTCCATGGTAAACTCTTTAAATAGAAATATTAGATGGATCCACTAGTCGAAAGGCTTAAAATAACAAATTTTGAAGGACAAAAAAGGCAAAGTCACAATATCATACGGTGGAACATGGTTATAAAATTAAAAGCTTTATATAAGTCCCATTTGATGGAGCCTCTCCCATAACTCATTCAGTGCTAAGTTTAAATCCTACCGAAATGGACAATGCATAATGAAAATAATTAAAATATCAACTTAATTCAGAAGACAATGCATAATGAAAATAATCAAAATATCAACTAAATTCAGAAGGCCTTAGCTTGTGAAGAAATATTTAACTTGTACTTAAGAATAGCTCCAGAAAAAAGATGTTGAATAATTCAGAGTGGCTCTTGAGTCACCTAATATAGATTCAAAATTTACAGTTCATGTCCTTGTTCAAAATCATATACTCAAACCCATGACATAAAGGTCAATATCCAGAATCCATAAATCAACTTAATTTATATTTGGGTATTTGTCGAATATGCTTAAAATTAGTAATTGAATCATAAGAAAGCTTAAACTAATCAATTAAAAAGCTTAAACTAATCAATTAAAAAATATAGGATCAAAATTATATTAACCCATAAAAGAGTTTCAAGTTTGAAAGTGTAGATTAGGTTAAATTATGCAAATTCGTAATATTTGAATCAAACCATGTAAAACCTTGTAAAACTTTTATAAGTAATTATAAGAATGCATGGATAACCATAATATAAACAAAAATCAATTAATATACATGTACCCATAAATCAAATATTAAAAATTTGTAATTAAAAATTTCATTTTTGAAGAGGACTTCTTGGTTGAAAGAAAACCAAGAATCAAAATCATATAACTTAAGGTCATAAAACTTGTTGATGGAGGATTGATGAAACTTGAAGAATGACATTGTAACCCTGGTCTTCGATAGAGAGGTCTTGGAAACCCTTAGAAACTTCGATGGATATTGGGAGAGAAAACTTGGGAAATTTGGAAAGAGATTGGGGTTGTTTGAGAAAGGAATAAGGCTAAAAATGTGAGAATTGGGTTTATAAAGGTGTATTTGTGATAAATAGGTTAATAAACCAGTTATGGAATAGTAAAAATATGATTAAAATATCAAAAAAAGACATTTTAATGTATCCTGACGGAAAAATCTGCGGTCTAGAGGTCCTATCGTCGAACCATTCGGTGATACGCTAAATAGGACCTTCAAAACGCCCTTTTTGATTGTTGTTGAAACATTTACGAGTAATTCAATGACCAATTCGGTGATGTTCCGAATACATTCAATGTTCAAACTGACTGTCACCCTTTTTAAAAGCCTAAACAGGCTTCAGTAAAACAACCATAACTTTTTACTCTGAACTCGGAATGAGGTTAAACTAGATGTGTTGGAAAGATAATTCAAAGACTCACAATTTGGTAGTTAGTGGTTCACCTAATCTTTTATATGATAAAAGCTATGCCCATTTGAATTTGACCCTAGTACAAATTCTCATCAAAACTTTCTCGATTGGAATCCTTTGCTCTTAGCTTGAGGTAAGAAATGCCTTCTGACCCCAAACCAAATTTAATACACTTTGAATACTTAGAAGTTGATCCTATCACCTTAGAAGTCATTATGTTGAGCCTATATGTTTACAAGGAATGACTCAGATATTATTTTAAGATCTAGGGCGTTACAAGGTTAGAGTTCATCTGGTTCCTAGCAGACGCCTACGGGCCGTGGAGACTACATCATTTTTCCTCCTCATTCACAGAAGTGGTTCTCCCCTGGATCTAACTACGATTATGGATATCCTGACTATATGATTCAATATTGCCCTAGATAGACTCATTCTGGGCTCTAATACTTCGCAACACCTATTTGAGATTTGGCACCACCAACCAGAGGTTCAGCCCCAGCAACTAGGGGTTGGGATAGAGGTTAGACTGACAGAGATGGATGTATTGGTGGTAGGGGAGCAGGTGATACTTCTACTCTTTTAGGTTCTAGAGGGTCAACTTCGATGAGTGGAGGTCGAGGTGGCCATTTCTATGCCTTCCAAAAGTAAACCTGAGGCTGAGGCCTTTTATGTTGTGATTACAGGTTTTGTTTCGATTTACCATTGCCCTACATCTATGTTATTTGATCCTGGATCTACTTATTCATATGTTTCTGCTTATTTCTCCATTGGGTTCGAGTTATATTACGATTCCATGTACGTGCATGTTCATGTTTCAACCCCTTTAGGTGAGATGTTAGTAGTGGAGTGGGTGTATTGATCTTGTCTTGTTACTTTGATAGACCATGAGACATGACTAGATCATGCTATATTGGATATAGATTTTGATGTTATTCTCGGTATGGATTGACTATCTCTATATTATTTTATTCTTGATCATCATGCCAAGACTGTTACCTTAGCCATGCTAGGTAGATCGAGGATTGAGTGGACTGGTTCAAAGGGTTCCTATACTAGTAAAGTGATATCTTATATTCAGGTCGAAAAGTTAATTGATCGAGGGTGTTTGTCTTATTTGGATTTTATTTTTGATACAACTTCCAAGTCACTTTCTATGAAGTTTATTCCTATGGTTTGTAAGTTTTCGAATGTGTTTCCTACTAATCTACCAAGAGTCGCTTCTGATCAGGACATTGATTTTGCTATTGATCTTGAGTCAGGCACTAACCCCATTTCTATCGCTCCCTACTGGATGGCTCTAGCTGAGTTGAAGGAGCTAAAAGTGTAGCTCCAAGATCTGTTGATGTCACAACCTAAAATAGATCGCAACTAAAGAAAGATAAATAAAGCAAAAACCATCTCAAAACATCACCACATAACAAATCACCCAAAATCTGGAGTCATGAGTACAAAAGCATGTACAACAACACTGAAGGGTAATGACAACATTCTCAAAGGAAAATACAATATTGTCTTATAATATCTAGTACATAGTTAGAGAGAAATGAAATAAACAAAAGGCTCAAAGATCTATGATGACTCGAAGTCTGATCCTCATCGCCAAGATCTTGGTGATATCGATAACACTTAGATGGAATGATCAACTACCCTATCATGAACCTTATGCATGATATGAAGAGAGGAAACAAAGTAGGGGTAAGTAGAATAAAATGTACCAAGTAGGTTTAACCGATTGCGTAAGAGAAATTGAATAAGTATTCAATACGAAAGAATCCTACTACCTACATCCATAAACTCTCTAGCACCCTAGTAGTCTCCAATGTTGGAGGCTCTTGAAACAAATTGAACATGAGCTAAATATGCCAAACACCCCTACTCCATCAATCGACAAGCAAATATATAAGAGTTGAATCCCATAGGAAACAATATGTTGACGATTAAATCAAGTAAGGATCGATAGTTACTAATTTCGATTTGCTAAGCGAATACCCAGTGAGTTCTAACTAAGTAGAGCGAGACCTAAGCTAAAACTACTCCTAAGGGGAAATGAGGTAAGGATTAATCAAGAAAGGGAGCAAGGATAGGGAATATGAGAATTAATCAAATCTCAATCGATCAATCACACTTGGCATCAAATATACTCTAAGGGCAGACTAGGTAGCTTGTAACCACATTTCAATTATGATAATATGGTGTTTTGAAAAAGCTTGTTACAACATCTATACGGAAACCACTCAAAGGCACGCCTGGCTTGAGCAACTCATGACCAAAACTCCTAAAACCTTAGCAGTTGAGCCCATTTTAAGGACCTCAAAACATAAAACCATGACCATCACACAAACCATCCACTTCAACTACTCAAATTAATGCAATAATTGAAGATCTAAATGACATTCAAGTTCGTGACCTCAAATCATAAGTTAAACATGAAGGTAAGCATGAACCCATAAATCATTGAATCCAATCAAAGCAATTTAGGGAAAAACCCACTTGATTTGCAAGTAAATAATCAACGAAGCATGAAAGCAAGAGATTCAATCAAAACCTATAAACCATTTAGCATCCAAGCTCAATTAAGTCTATAATTTATGCATTCAAGAACAAGGAAAGAAAGAGTGAGTGAAAGATTTTACAATGGAAGCCCACACTCTTCAATACCTAGGGTTTTTTAACGCTTTACTCAAGGCTAAAACAACTAACGATTTATTTAAATAGGACTTGAAATGAAAAAAAAATACCCCTCATCAAAATTGTCATCTGAGTCTACGAGACCCCATCTACGAGTCATAGACCATTTTACGAGCCGTAGACCACTCCTTGTAAACTAGGTGTCTAAAAATTTGAGTTACTAAAAATTGGTACAAAACCCCTCTCTACAATCTGTAAAACATTCTACGGGTTGTAAACTCCTCTCATAAATAAAGGGTCCTAAAACTTGAATTACTGGAATGTATCATGAAACCTTCTCTATGAGTCATGACATAATTTACGAGTCATATACCATTTCGTACATATGCCTCAGACTTAGAAAATTTCATCAAGTCATCAGGGCTGTTACGAGACCCATTTTACGAGTCGTAAACCTGTCTATGATTCATAAATGGCTATCGTGAACCTTCCTCTGTAGCTTTTCTCAGCAACCTTTGCATATCCACTTCAGATCAAGTAGAAAGAATTAGAGAGTGTTACATTATCTCCCCTTTAGGACCATTCTCCTCGAATGAAGAGAATTCTAGGGATTTAGGTCAAGGCACGAATCTCCCTATGGACTCTAACAATCAACCAGTTGTCACCTCACTCATGCCATCAAAAAATCAAAAAAGTTTAGCAAGTAAAATAATGAAACAATCAATAATCGTATCAATCATCACTCAAACTATAGAACTCTATCATCTGTCATATGGAGAATGAAAGAAGGACTCGAGGAATGAAAATTCAAGTATTTAGAGGGAAATCATTACCATCGACTCTCTCATTATCAGCAAGCAGAAATAAATGAAGGTATTTGGCCTTTATGTCCTCCTCTGGCTCCCAAGTAGCTATTTCTACGAATTGGTTTCTCCATAATACTTTGACAGATGCAATCTTTTTAGTTCTTAAATTGTGAACCTGACGATCAAGAATTTGGACAAGAATCTCCTCATAACTCAGGTTGTCCTTCACTCCAATACCCTCGACAGGCACAACCAATTGTGGATCTCCCAAAGAACTTCTTGAGCATAGAAATATGGAAAACTGGATGGATGACCTCTAACTCTAATGGTAGTTCTAACTCATATGCCACATTGCCCACTCTCTTTATGATCTGAAAAGGGCCTATGTACCTCAAACTTAGCTTCCCTTTCTTTTCGAACCTCATCACTCCTTTAATGGGAGACACTTTCAAATACACCCAATCATTGACCTCAATCTCTAAGTCTCTTCTCCTAATGTCTGTATAGGATTTCTGTCGACTCTGTGTAGTCCTCAACCTTTCCCTAAGGATCTTCACTATCTTAATAGCTTGGTGAACTAGGTCTGGTCCAATTAACTCTGCTTCACCTACCTCAAACCATCCAATTAGTGACCTACACCTCCTCCAATCGAGTGCCTCATATGGGGTCATCTGTACGCTTGAATGGAAACTGTTGTTGTAAGCAAACTCAGTCAAAGGCAAGTGATCATCCTAATTACCTTTAAAGTCAATGGCACAAGACCTTAACATATCCTCCAATGTCTGAATAGTATGTTCTGCTTGGCCATCCATCTACTAGTGACCATCCCTCTACTGATGAAAAGCATGCTAAGGTGCACCTTCGTACCCAAACCCTTTTGAAATTATCTCCAAAACTAAGCAGTAAACTGAGTCCCTCTGTCCAAGATGATGGACAAGGGGACTCCATGCAGTCTAGTGATCTCCTTTATATAAAGTTGCGCATAATCCTCTGCAGTGTCAGTCGTCTTTACTGCCAAGAAGTGAGCAGATTTAGTCATCCTGTCAACTATCACCCAAATCGAATCATCTTGTCTACGGGACCTCGTTAAGCTTGTGACAAAGTTCATGTTAATCATCTCCCATTTTCACTTTGGAATCTTAAAGTTCTGAGCTACTCCACATGGCCTTTGGTGCTCAACTTTAACTTGTTGGCAATTCAAGCACTTGGAAACAAACTCAGCAATATCTCTCTTCATTCCACTCCACCGATAGATTTCCCTCAAATCATGGTACATCTTAGTAGACCCTGGATGGACGGAATGTCTGGATCTTGGGCCTTAGTCATGATTCTCTCTTGAACAGTATCAATATCAGGAACATAATCTGCCTCGATATCTACATACTCCATCTCCCCCTTTGGCGAAAGCCATCACCTTCTGCTTATGCATTTCTTCCATCAACTGTAATAAGACAAGATCTTAGTCTTGTTTCTCCTTCACCTTCACAACTAGAGATGAAACAGATCCATTTTGCACAACAAATCTTCCTTCGCCTGATTCATCTAATTGAACTCCAATCATACTAGTTTATAAATCTCCTTGGCTAACTCCCTCTTCTTTTCTTCCACATGGGTGGTGGTCCCCATGGATAATCTACTAAGAGCATCAGCAACCACATTAGCTTTACCTGGGTGGTAGAAGATGTTCATGTCATAGTCTTTGAGCAACTCAAGCCATCTCCTCTCTCTCAAGTTAAGCTCCTTCTGGGTGAAGATGTATTGCAGGCTCTTGTGATCTGTGAATACATCAACATGTGCTCCATATAAATAGTGGCGCCATAGTTTGAGAGCAAACGCCACTGCTGCCAACTCCAAGTCATGAGTGGGATAGTTCTATTCATACACCTTAAGTTGTCTAGAAGCGTAGGCAACAACTTCCCCACTTTGCATCAACACACAGTCAAATCCCACTCTCGAAGCATTACAGTAGATAACAACTCCATCTGTCCCATCAGGCAAGGTCAGCATGGGTGTGATAGTTAATCTCATCTTCAGCTCTTGAAAACTTTTTTCACACTCGTCAGACCATTGAAACTTGACCTTCTTCTAAGTCAGTTTAGTCAACTATGCAGATATGGAAGAGAACCCATCAACAAATCTTCGCAAATAGACAGCCAATCCCAGAAAACTCCTTGTATAAGTTGAAGAGGTTGATCCAGGCCAGTTCTTGACCGCCTCAATCTTTTGAGTATCCACTCGAATTCCATCTCCAGAAACCACATGACCTAAGAAAGCCACAGATTTAAGCCAAAACTCACACTTAGAAAACTTTGCATATAACTCATTATCTTTAAGCATCTGCAAAGCAATTCTGAGGTGATTGGAATGCTCCTCCTCATCTCTGGAATACACCAGAATATCGTCGATAAACACGATCACGAACATATCAAGATACTATCTGAATACTCAGTTCATCAGGTCCATAAAGGTTGTTGGTCCATTTGTCAACCCAAACGACATCACCAAGGACTCGAAGTGACCATATCGGGTTTGAAAAGCAATCTTTGTGATGTCACATTCTCTCACTTTCAATTGATGATAGCCTGATTTGGGCTTTATCTTGGAGAAAATAGTGGCACCCTGAAGTTGGTCATTAGAAGGGGATACTTATTCTTGAAGATTATCTTATTCAATTGGCAGTAGTCAATATACATCCTAAGGGAACCATCTTTCTTTCACAAGAACAATACTAGAGTACCCTATGGAGAGACACTCGGCCTTATAAATCCTTTTCTAGCAAATCCCTCAACTGCTCTTTCAACTTTACGAGGCCCATTCTATATGGCAGAATAGAAATAGGCTGGATTTCAAGAAGAACATCAATTCCGAACTCGATCTCCTTATTAGGAGGGACTCTGGGCAGATCCTCAGGAAATACATCAAGAAACTCACTCACAATAGGGATAGACTCAAAGGTAGGGGACAAAACATCATTAGACTTGACTTGCACGAGGTGGTATATACATCCCTTAGAGATCAGTCTTCGGGCCTTGAGGTAAGAAATAAACTTACCCTTTGGAGCAACAGAATCTCCCTTCCACTCAATAACAGGCTCATCTAGAAACTAGAATTTAACAGTCTGGGTTCGACAGCATAGAGGCATAACAGGCGTGAAGTCAGTCCATGCAAAGGATCACGTCGAAATCGACCATCTCTAACTCAATCAAATCAACAAGAGTATCCCTATGATAAATGGATAACACATAATCTCTATAGAATCTCTCGGCTCGAATGTACTCACCAACAGGAGTGGATACAGAAAACAGCTCAAGCAAGCACTCAGGAAGAATCTCAAATATACTCGCCATATATGACATCACAAAAGAACAAGTTACACCTGGATCAAGGAACGGTAAAAAAGTCAAAGCATACTCATCACAACATCTAGTGTAACCTTTTGGTCCTATCAGTTCCTCATTGCATACAGATGATTTGTACCACCGCCTACCCCTGGTATAGCACTTCTCTGGTTATCCTTTATTGGTGGTGTTGTGGTAGAAGACTGGGCCTTATTGCCCCACATCGGACACTCCCTCTGAAAATAGCTAGGTTAGCCACACTTGTAGCAACCATTCTCTCCCTCTCTACATTCTCCTAGATGCATCCTGCCACATTTCCCACAAGGTGGCTTACCTTTAGAGCCAAGAGTTACACTTTCCTGATACTGTGCGCATGTGCCCTAAAGTTTGGTTGACCCTGGGACTTATGATCATACCTGTGGCTCGGGGTTAGTGCACTGCCTGAAGATGGTGCATAGCTGGAAGATCTCTTCTAGAAGTAAGACTTATCTTTCTTACCTTGCTTGATTTGACTGGGTTTAGGCCCTACTGACATGGCCTTCTTACTAGATGCTCCTCTCTGTCCTTCTTATCTTTCTTAGTTTGGTGGGCATAAACCATCATTCTGGAGATATCCATAGCTGGGATTAGCAATGCCGCCTTGCACTCTCTCTTTACCTGTCTACCCAACCCAGACACAAACTTCCTCATACTCGCTCTCATATCCTGGACCATCTCTGGGGCATACCTGGATAGTTGGCTGAATTTCAAACTGTATTCTTTGACAGTCAACCCCTCTTATTTCAAATTCACAAACTCCCCGACCTTTGCCTCTCTCAACTCCCAAGGGAAGAAGTGATCGAAAGGCACTCTTGAACTCATCCCAAGCAGCAGGCTCAACATCCTCACCTTGACTCTCTTTAGACTAATTGTACCAAACATTATCCACATCCTTGAGTTGATAGGCAGTAAGCTCAACTCCCTCAGTATCAGTCGCATGCATGACTTTCAGCACCTTCCACATCTCATCAATGAAGTTCTCAGGGTCTTCCTCATTCTTAGACCCAGTGTAGATAGGTGGATTAATCCTCAGAAAGTCTCTCAATCTAGTGGCAGTCATTGGCTCATAGGAGCTAGAACTAGGAGTCTGTGAGCCCTGGTTCTCGCTCTGGGCAGCCACCAATTATGTGAGTATAGTGATAGCTCCGCTGAAATCAGCCTCTGTAGTGGGAGCTGGTGGAGCGATAGGTGTCACAGGAACACCGACAATTCTGGCTGATCGACTTCGACTCCTCATTTCCATCTGAGAAGGCATCTCTGAAGTAAGGTTCTCAGAACTGATAGTTAAGGCATTCATCTGGGTTGCGGTGCATCTAGGAGGGATGATCTGCAAATGTGTAACATACGAGTTAGATAGGTACTTCAATAGAGTTAGACTCTATCACACGAACTCAGAATACGAGAAAGTGAGACAATTCCTAATGTCCTATAGTCTCCTGCTTATAAAGTGTGGTGAACAACACACCTATAAACAAGACTCTATTAGACACGGCTTCATAGACTCCTTAGGACTCTTGAACTCTGTGCTCTGATACCAAGTTTGTCACACCTCGAGAGGATATCCTTGGCATGACTGGCACTTGAAGAACCATTGTTGATTCTCCAAGAGAACCATCTGGCCTCATCATCATATCAACTCAACAACGGAAGAAGAACTCATATATAAGACATTGCATAAATAAAATATAACTCTACTATATTATAAGTTCTAGTGACATAAGTTTGGAATACAAAATACTCAACAAAATTCTCTACTCAGTGCCTATGAAGCCTCTACTCAACAATCTAGGTGGTGCCATGACAGGCCATGGACACCCAAATCAAAGAAAGGAAAACATACTAAATCAACTCATAAGATAAAGGAGCTCCTCTGGAAAGTAAAGAGGGCTCACCAACTCCGAAAGTGTACTGATCCGGACCTCAATGATGGGCGGGCTGAAGTCCTCTATCACTTGTATCTGCATCATAGAAAGATGCAGGCCCAAATGGATGCCAGTACATGGAATATACTAGTGTGTAAAATGGCTCAAGAAAGTAAAGCTTAGCTCATTCACCTCAACTCAACTGCTCATGCTCAACTCATCACATGCAAGTTTAAAAGTAAACCATGTTTTTCAAATATGCTTAATAGAAATAAAGTCAATTCAAAATATCATGCTCAAATAAATATTGCTTAGGAGCTTCTCTTAACCGACATCCATATCCCATCCCTTTAGTTTGGTGATGCATAACAAAGGTGACGTCGTTGCTACACCCGTCCTAAATGTGCCACGGTAAAGGATGATTAACTCTCTCTTGGATCCGTAATGAATGTCCACTTACGGGATAAGAGTCGCCAGAACAAGATGTACAACTAATCTATGCTGGCAACATAGTTCTGTGGGTTAAAGTAGATGTTTACTCAATCCTCTCTCGGTACTCGATACTCCTCCCAAGACTAAAACATGTTCAACTCCTCAATTAACTCAATCCTTAATACTCGGTCAATCAACTCAAAACTCAACCTCATTGGGTTATCTCATCTCGGATCATCTCTCTGACTTATTAACTTATTCAATCAATGCAATTCATCAAATTCAACTCAGACTCAAATAGTCATTTAGACTCACTCAATTTGACTCATCGAGTAATGTAAGCAAGATAATCATATGTAGTGATGTATGTGACACAATGCAACATACTTCTCATGCTCAATGATACTCAATTTACTCAACTCAGATGCTCAAGTTACTAAACTCAGACACTCAATGTCGTGCATAGAGTTTCATAAAATTATGCAATTTAGGGTTCATGCTATCAAGTATAAAACTTTACCTCAACTTCATATAGAAATTACTTAATGCAGAAAGTACCTCATAGATTATCAGGAGAGTTCATAATAAATGCAAAAATTTCAGTATGGAGATGATAAAATTTCTCAAAATTTCAACTCTTTTTCAAATCTTGACTCAAGATGATGAAAGGGGCATGTTAAGAACTAGATTCCACACTTTAGTATGCTTTACATACTTAGAAATAGAAGAAACAATCGAACCTCAATCAATCCTCGCACTTGAATTGGAAACCCTAGCTTCTTCTCCCTCCTCTAATGCCCTCAAGAAATCCTAAGTGTGAAGAATGGTGAATGATGCACCTACAGTTTATTTTAATTCTTTACTAAGCCTAAAATTACCAAGGATTTATTTAAATAGGACTCAAAATGGATAAAAATACCCCTTATTAAAACTGTTGTCTGAGTTGACGAGACCCTTTCTATGAGCCGTAGACCACCCCTTGTAAACTAAGTGTCTAAAAATTTGAGTTAATAGAAATTGGCACGACACCCCTCTCTACGATCCGTAAAATATTCTATGGGATATAAACACATGTCATAAATAAAGGGTCCTGAAGCTTGAGTTACTGGAATTTGTCACAGAACCTTCTCTACGAGTCGTGATATACTTTACGACTATTTTACATACTCATACATTCCATATTAGATGTCCATTTGGACTTGAATCATTTTATGATGCAGAGACAAATATTAGGGATCATCAATAGGTGCATCATTGATGATCTATTCGCATTCAACTGATTGGTGAGACCTTTCTATTTTCGGAGTATTTTCATATTACTATCATCTAGCTATTAGACATTAGATTTGTTTCACTTGATTTGAGGTAGCCATGAACCTATCATTGGCACCATTTGAATAGTAGTGATAGAGCCTTTATATACTAGATTGTTCGGTTATTGATTTTAATAGAGTTTTGGCTAGTTTTTTTCTTATTAGTCTTGTGATTGGATTAGCTTGATTTGGTTGGTCGATGACCTTTATCTATAAAGATTTGACTGTCATATTCCTATTGAGTTATTTCTTGATTATTAATGTCATCCGTTGTTAGATTGTGATTGAATGAATATGATGAGGACAAGTGATTTGCTTGAAAGACAGCAATGATTTTCGAGTGTCAGCTACGCCAAGGATACCCTCTCGGGACATGACAGTATCACAGTGAATTAAGTTCAATCCTATGTGATATTTGTATGGTATCAATATATCAACAGAGTATTGCAGAGGGTTGATTCATAGCAGTTATATTGATGTCATGTTGATGTCGTGCTGGCGTCGCGGGCAAAATGAAAAAGGAAAAATATGATAAGAGAGTAAATAGTTTGGGTCATGGATTCATTAAAGATAAATAGTTTGAGTTGGGTCCAATTTGATTAAATGATTTCACAATAAAGTGTATTTTGTGTAGTTTTTCCATTATTTTATTTTATGATTATAAAACAATTTACTTTATACAAAGGAAAAGGCTTTCCTTCTGTGGTTGAACCTCCATTAAATAATTTTTTCTTATTATCAATTAGGAAATCGATTTACAAATAGTTTAAATGGCATTCAAACAAAAAGCACTCTACGTTGTGATATTTATCTTAAAATAATATTTAGAAATAAAAATAGTACAAAAAGGAAAGAAAGCACATGACATTTCTCTCATCTATATATATTACAAAGGAGAATAGTCTTGCATGTGGTCAAGCCAAGAGGCAAGCTATTGAAAAGTTACTTGGCAATTTTAAGATGACAAAATTAATAAATATGATAATAAAATCTTTTAATTAAGAGATTAAAAATAATTAATTAGAAAGTACATTAAACTTTTAAAAATAAAAGAAAAAAAAAGAGAAATTATAAATGGTAAGTCATAATATAATTTCAAATTAAATCAATATATACAAGCAAATATTTCATATGATAAATATTTATGAATCAAAATCATGGCAATTTTGTGTATAAGAGTGAAAATATGTGTATAAATTACAGTGCATATAAATGG